>ML346295.1:0-16633 GCA_005239505.1 Nicotiana paniculata
CCTCCAAAATCGACCAAACCAAAGAAGAAATGAAGAAATGGCCAACAATTCACGGTTTTAAAATATTCTACCCAGGCCATTTTTTGCACGTGCGATCCAACACTCGCACCTGCGATTTCGCAGGTGCGACCAAACCTCCGCACCTGCGGCTTCCCTCATCTCAAGCCAACTTCACACATGTGCCCCATAACCCGCATCTGCAAAATCGCAGGTGCGGAAATATCATCGCACCTGCGCTCCAAGCCAGACCACCACCTCTTCGCACCTGCGGCCCAAGCCTCGCAGGTGCGGTCACACCAGATGACAGCAGTCCCAGCCTTCTTCAAACTTCAAATATTGATCCATTAACCACCCGAAATCCACCCGAGGCCCCCTGGACCCCGTCCAATTATACCAACTTGTTCCAAAACATAATGCGGACTTGATCGAGGCCTCAAATCACATCAAACAACATCGAAACCACGAATCGCACCCAAATCCCAACTTTATGAANTCTCCAACTTCCGGAATCAAATTCCGACCTAGATATCAAAATTTCCACTTCCGGTCGGATTTTTTCAAAACCTTCAAATTTCTAACTTTAGCCAAATGACTTCAAAATGACCTCCAGACATCCGAATTCACTTTCGATCCGGCTCCCAACTCTAGAATAACCATACGAAACTATTCCCAGACTCGAAATCCCAAACGGACATCAATATCACTCAAATGCGCTTCAAGCCAAACTTAGGAAATTTCTTCAAAAATGCTTACTTCCACAATATGTATCGAAATGCTCCGGGGTTATCCAAATCCCGATCCGGACATACACCTAAGTCCGAAATCATCATACAAACCTGCAGGAACCTTCAAATCCTAATTCGGAGGTCTTTTTCTTAAAAATTCCAATCTTAGTTGATTCTTCCAACTTAAGGCTTCTGAAATGAGAATTTTCTTTCCAAATCAACTCTAAACTTTTCGAAATTCAATTTCAACCACACCTACAAGTCATAATACCTGAAATGGAGATGCTCATGAATTCAAACCGTTGAACGACGCGCTAGATCTCTAAATGACTGGTCGGGTCGTTACAACTCATTAGCTTCTTCACATGTGAAGATGTTGTAGAAGCGGCCTGTCACGACCCCAATTTCCCTCCATAGGATGTTGTGATGACACCTAGTCGATAAGACTAGGTAAGCCTAACATACATGCGGAATATAACTGAAATAACAAATAAACTCTTAAATACCCAATAACTATTATAAAGAAAACTCTGCAACTCAGCATATACAAACTTCCTAAAAATCTGATGATAACAAGACACAAGATCTATGAATAAGTACTGGTCATCCCTATACAACAGTGTCTACAAAGGAAAAGAAAAGTAGTAGACTAGATAGAGGATGACTCCGAGGCCAGCGGACACGGGCAGTACCTTGAAGTCTCTGAAGCTGAGCTCGTCTCACTAGTGCCTGGACTGGTAGGAGGTACCAGGATCCGCACAAAAATATATGCAGAAGCGTCGCATAAGTACACCACAACGGTACCCAGTAAGTGCGAGGTGTAACCTCAGTAGAGTAGTGATGAGGTCAGATCAAGGCCATACTAGAATAAATAAGAAACTGAACGAGTAATTAATAGTGTAATAATAACAATGGAAATGAAACAAGTGAGAAATATACCAAGATTGGCTACTATATTGACCTGACCAGTCCTTTTGCTTTTTAGTTCCCCATTCCCCTAATTAAGACTCCCTGTATGTGCTTTTACTATTTTATAACTTGTAGGGATGGTTGGTTCGGGTTTGGAAGGGTTCGGTTTGAAATCGGAACACTTAATTCCTTAATAGTGGCCTATAATGGTCAAGTTTGACTTGAATCAACATTTTGAGTAAACAGCCTCGGAATCGAGATTTAACTATCCCAATAGGTTTGTATGATGATTTTGGACTTGGGCGTGTGTTCGGATCGGGTTTAGATGACCCGGGAGCATTTCGACGCTTAATATTAAAAGTTGGCGCAGTGAAGGTTTTTCAAGTTCTTTAAGTTTGGTTTGGAGTAGACCTTGGTGTTATCGAGGTATGTTTGAGATTTCGAGCCTAGAAATAGTTCTGTATGGTGATTTATGAATTGCACGCAAAATTTGGTGTCATTTCGAGAAATCTGAGTATGATTTGGCGCGTTCGGAGTGAGTTGAAAAGCTTGAAGTTCATAACTTGATTCAATTTGGTTTTGGGGTGCAATTCTTAGTTTTGATGGTGTTTTACGTGTTTCTAGAGTTTGAGC
Source organism: Nicotiana paniculata (assembly GCA_005239505.1). Taxonomy (NCBI): domain Eukaryota; kingdom Viridiplantae; phylum Streptophyta; class Magnoliopsida; order Solanales; family Solanaceae; genus Nicotiana; species Nicotiana paniculata. The sequence continues at coordinate 2,268 of ML346295.1, forward strand.
ATGTTTGTATTATATTTATGGACTTATTGGTGCATTTGGACCGGGTCCCCGGTGGCTCGAATGAGTTTCGGACCGCCTGGAGCTAAGTCCAAAATGTTGTCACGTGGGTAGGGTCACATTCGTGAAGAAGGAAAATAGTGAACTGGAATTTTTGCTTCGTGTTCGTGACACCCAGTCTGCGTTCACGAAGGTTTGGGACCTATCGCCTTCGCGTTCGCATAAATGGGCTCACGTTCGCGTAGAGTAGGCTGGGTTGGGGTGGCCACTGTTGGTCTTCGCATTCGCGAAGAAGCCCCCACGTTTATGTAGGGCATTCCAGCAAGCCTTCACGTTCATGAGGCTATGGTCGCGTTCGTGTTAGCCAATTTTCTGGGGCCTGGTCTAATCGACTTCACGATCGCGAGGCCTATTCCACGATCACGAAGAAGGGACGCCTGAGCATTGTGTTTTAAAATGTTGGGACTTAGGCTTTTTAGTTCATTTCCTTCACTTGGTTGTCGATTTTGGAGCTCTTTGAGAAGGAATTTTCACCTAGCACTTTGAGGTAAGTAATTTCTACAAAATATGAGTTTAATACATACATTATGGGTAGATTTTAACATAGAAATTGTGGAATTTAGAGGAGATTGTTGGAAAACCTAGGTTTTGATAAAAATGGGATCAAACCACGAAAATGATCATGGAGTAATATTTATCTTAAAAAATATCCGGAATCCAGGCACGTACGCCCAGGGGTGAATTCTTGGAATCTTCCAATTTGGGTTGTGTAATTACTCTAATAGCTAGATTATGAACTTTTGAGTATATATTGATTAAATTACATAATATTTGGCTAGTTCCAGATTGTCCGGCACCGACTTGAGGCTTAGAGTGATTTGTGGACCAGAAGGTGGACTTGGGAACAAGGTAAGTCCCTTGTCTAACCTTGTAAGGGGTAATTTACCCCACAGGTGTTTATATTGCTATTTGCTATGAATTGTGGGTACTACGCACGCACGAAGTGACGAGAGTCCGTGCATAGCTAGAATTCATGTTATGCCTGGGTGTAACAACCCGACCGGTCGTTTTGATACGGAAGTTGAAGTAGGTCTGTAATGTTGAATGTGACCTGTATGCAAAATTTAAGGTCAATCGAACGTGATTTGAAAGGTTTTGGCATCGAATGTAGAAGTTTGAAGTTCTAAAGTTCATTAAGCTTGAATTGGGGTGCGATTCATGGTTTTAGCATTGTTTGATGTGATTTAAGGGCTCGACTAAGTTCATAATGTGTTTTGGGACGCGTTGGTATAATTGGTTAAGGTATCGGGGGCCTCAGGTGGATTCTGGAAGGTTAACAGATCGATTTTTGGACTTAAGAATTTCTGAAGCTTAATGTTTCTGGTGTAATCGCACATGCGTGATTTTGGCCGTATGTGCGAGATCGCGAGTGCGGAGAGTTTATCGCAAAAGAGAGAATAGACTGAGCTGGGAGAGTCACATAAGCAATCTGGATCAGCGCACCTGCGAGTGCACAGGAGCGAGGCAACAGCCGCAGGCACGTGATTATGCGCAGGTGCGCGAGAACATGTCGCACCTGCGATGCCCACAGAAGCGAAAAAGCTTCCGCAGGTGCGGGTTCTTGGCTGGGCAGTGAGGACCACATGAGAAGAATTTTTACCGCACCTGCGGAGCCGCAGAAGCGGTCTGGTCACCACAGGTGCGAGGAACGTTGGACAGTGTGTTCTCTTTAAATCGAGGATTTGGCTCATTTCCACCCCATTTTTTCATGGGAGCTGACTTTGGGACGGTTTTGGAGCACCATTTTCATCGTCAATCATGAGGTAAGTGATTTCTACTAGTTGTAAGTTTAATACAAGGTTTATACATGGATTTAGACATGAAAATTTGTAAGAATTTGGGATTTTGGGGGAAAACCTGGAAATTGGTATTTTTGGATTTTGACCACGAAAATTGGACATGAAATTTGGAATGAATCATATATTTGAGTTCGTGATGTTATGGGTAAATTTTATCTATGGAAATTTTTGAAATCCGGGCATGTGGTCCCGAGGGTGGGTTTTATCAATTTTCGAGCTAAGTTGGGAATTGTGTGAATTGAATTATAATGAGTAATAGAGTATATATTTTGGAGCGATGGGCATCGGTTTGAGTGGTTGGAAAGGTGTTGGAGCCGGATGTGGGACTTCGGAGCAAGGTAAGTCTCTTTTCTAACCTTGTAAGAGGGAATCTACCCCATAGTCTAATTAATTAAATATGTGCTTCTATTTGTGGGGGCTACGTGCGCACAAGGTGACGAGAGTCCGTGCGTAGCCACTATTATGCTTCTGTCCGGGTAGTCTAGGATCCAAATTGTGTTATACTTGTGATGTAGCAACCTACTTGTTAATTTAATTGCTTAAATCATATTGAAACATGATAAAATAATTGTAAGAGGTTAAAACTTCATTATCTTGATCGATAATGAAAAATCGGTATTTCCTTGAATAATTGCCCTTGATGAATCTTGAATTATTTATTTTAAATGTGTTTTCTTTTTGTGGAGCAGGTTGAACGCCTCAGTATCATATAGATGTATCTATGGTTGGTGTCGTTCGACCGTCAACAGTACACAGTTTAAATATTTATGTTGGAACGGGTCGTACGACCTTGGTTGTAACGACCCGACCGGTCGTTCCGAGAATTTTAGCCCCATTTTTTCTATTTATGCTTTATCATATATTTATTAGCCTATTTATGTTGTGTTGAGTCGGTTGGTTTGGGTTCGGGTTCAGAGTGGTAGTGGTGAGAACTGAGACACTTAGTCTCTTAAATTGGCTTAATAGTTGAAAAAGTCAACTGGGAGTTGACTTATTGGTAAATGACCTCAGAATGTAGACTTTATGGTTCGGATGGATTCGTTAGGTAATTTGGGACTTAGGACTGTGTTCGGAATGTGGTTTTGATGTCCGGTGTAGAATTAGGATTAAATTGGCGAAAGTCAATTTTTGGCGATTTCCGGTCGGCAGTAAAAAATAGGCTATCGGGGTCGGAATGAAATTCAGGAAGTTGGAACAGGTTCGTAGTGTCATTTTGGATGTGTGTGCAAAATTTCAGGTCAATCGGACGTGTTTTGGATGGTTTCGGCATCTTTGGAGAAATTTAGAAATTTCAAAGTTCATAGGCTTGAATTTTGATGTGATTTTGGTGTTTCAAAGGCTCCACTAAGTTTGAATGAGGTTATGGGATATGTTGTCATTTTTGATTGAGGTTCTGAGGGCTTCGGGTGAGTTTCGGGTGGTTATCGGAGTGTGTTTGGCTTTAAGGAGACTGCCATTGTTGCTGTAATTTTTGTTGTTGGTTTCCTTTTACGCGATCGCAATGGTGGGGCCGCGATCGTGTAGGTCTGTTGAGGGCAGCTGGGAAATTTGTTCTATGCGATCTCCATTTTGGGTCTGCGATCGTGAGGATCTGTCCAGTTGGCTACCGCGATCGCGTGGCTGAGGTCGCGAAGAAGGTTTTGGAGCAGTCGTGAGGGGAAGGAATTTCTCTACGCGGTCGCGTAGTAAGGGTCGCGATCGCGTTGCTTTGAGAGCTTGTTATCCGCGATCACGTGTGTGTTCCTGCGATCACATAAGGTAAGTTAGGGGCCAGTCCATTTTTGTGCTTCGCGGTCGCGAGGCAATTTCCGCGATCGCGATGAAGAAAATAGCTGGGCAGGGAGTTTAAGTTTCAAGAACGGGGGGTTTTATCCATAGCTCAAAAGAACACCAGAGAGCTCAGGAGAAGGAGGATTTGGAGGAGATTTTCAGTGGAGTTCTTGAGTTAAGTGTTCTTCAATTACATTTGGGTTAATTTCATGATTTAGCCTTTATTTTTACCATGTAATTTGAGGAATTAAAGTAGAAATTGTGGGAAAATGGAAGGAAGAATTAGGAATTTCTTTTGATGATTTGAGTGGGCAATTGAAGTCGGATTTTGGTAAATTTGGTATGGGTAGACTCATGGGGGAATGAGGATTCTAGTTTTGTAATTTTTATCGAATTCTGAGTTGTGGGACCGGGGCTCGGGTTTGGCCAATTTCAGGAATTGTGCCTAAAATTGATAGTTTTCGATTGGACCTTGTTCCTTTAGCGTATATTGATGATGTTAATCTGGTTTTGGCTAGATTCGGAGCAAACGGGAGTTGATTCGAGAGGCAAGAGCATCGCGAATTAGTATTTGGGTCTGGCTGAGGTATGTAATGACTGTAAATCTTGTCCTGAGGGTATGAAACTCCGGACGTCGTATTTTTCTCACTAGTTTTGGAGTGGCGCACATGCCGGATGACGAGTGTGTAGCGTGCACTGATTTGGACTTGGTCCTTTCCGCGGTAACTATTGAGTTGCGTATTTTACTCTAAATCATATGTTAAATTATGTTCTAAAACTATTGCTATATTTGGGTTGTAAGCCACGTTTGGGGGCCTTGCGCCGACTTGTTTAGACCCCTTGGGGGCTTTTTACTGCTATTTCTTCACTGTGTTGATTTATGATTTACACTCAGTCATATTATGCTTAACTGTTTTCGAAACTCAGCCTTATTTACACTATTTGAGTTATAAAATGATGTTTTGGGTCGAGTACCCCGTTTTATTGATTGCCCGAGGGGCTTACTGAGAGTTTCTGACTGAGTGAGGCCGAGGGCCTGATTGTGAGGATATGAGATGCCACGAGGTGGCTTGATTTTTAGCGCTTGGGCTGAAGGATCCCCTCCGGAGTCTGTACACACCCCCAGTGAGCGCAGGTACCTACCGAGTGCGAGTGCCGAGTGACGAGTGATAGGGAGGCATGAGTGATAGTGAGGTTTCCCGAGGGGTTGATGCTGAGTGATTATGAGGTATGTTGAGTGATGTNGCGAGAGCCGAGTGACGAGTGATTGGGAGGTATGAGTGATAGTGAGGTTGCTCGAGGGGCTGATACTGAGTGATCGTGAGGTATGTTGAGTGATGTTTTGCCCGAGGGGCGATTTATGATTCATGTTTTGGCCCGAGGGACAATTTATGATTTATTTCATTTTACACTAAACTCTTCGGGTATTTTATTTCTGAAATTATTGAAAAATACATTTTTCAAAGGCTTTTACTGAAGTTGGCTTTTAAAGCATGTTGATTTCATATATATATATTGTTGGAAAGAAAGGCGATGCTTATTGTGAACTGATGATTGGATCTTATGTGTTTCTTACTGCTTAAACTTGATTTATTTTCATTACTACTGAGTTGACGTACTCACATTACTTCCTGCACCCCTGTGTGCAGATACAGGTGCTGGTACCGATCGTTAGTCATCTATTTCCGTACTGAGCTGGAGTCTTGACATAGAGGTAGTTGTTCAGCGTGCTCAGTATCTTTGTTCCCTTTCTTATTTTGTACTTAGTTCTTCGTTCCGAGATTTTGTATTATGATTGTAGGGTTATTTTACTACTCTTAGATGCTCATGACATGTTGGCTCCGGATCTTGCGTATGGTTGTATAATGTTTAGGTGTTTGTTTTGCTTAACCGATTCAGTAATTTATATACGTTTATGAATGTTGAAAATGAGTTGGAAATTTTGAAAAGAAACTGTAAATATGTGATTTTTGGCTAGCCTAGTTCCACGATAGGCGCCATCACGGCCAGTTTAGGATTTAGGGTTGTGAGATCGGTATTGTTTGCACATGATGAATCTTTGAAATTAATAATATTTATTTTTTTTTCATTGGCTTGAGATATAAATTGTTAAATGACGACACCGGAGATGGATATTTCCTAAATAATTAAAGAAATATTTACTTACTTATTGATTATTAAGACTTCAGCTGTTTTATACAATTCATGTTTAATTATAATATCGGTATTTATTGATAGCCCATAGTGAGTGTCGGAGTCGGCCCCTCGTCACTACTTCTTCAAGGTTAGACGGGATACTTACTGGGTACACGTTGATCTACGTACTCATACTACACTTGCTGCACATTTTTGTGCAGGTGCATTTATGTTTAGCGGCCTTGTGAGAGAAGAAGAGTGTATGCATGCGGAGGCTTAGGTGAGTTGCACTCCATATTATGACCCGCAGCCAGCAGAGTCTCTTTCAGGGTATTTATATTTCTCCTGTCCAATTTATATTCTGGACATATGCTGTATTTTATTTTATATTCTTAGTTGATGCTCATGCACTTGCGACACTGGGTTTTGGGGTGATTATAGGTTGTCATATATTAAAATTGTTAAAAATATTATTATTTACTCTGTAAATCCCATCTTTTACTATTTAATTGAAGGAAAATATGATTTCTAAAATACTGAAATAGGAACCAAATTAAGAATTTGTTGTTGGCTAGCCTGACAGTGGTGTCCGACGCCATCACGACCTTTAATGGATTTTGGGTCGTGACATCGAGTAGACATAGGCCTTTATTATGCTATTACTTGTACTATTTGGACTCGAGTAGACACAGCCCATGAATGGAATATGCCCCCTGAAAATAGAGACGGATCGCGCTGAGGTAATACAAGCCATACATTATGGTAATAGTCTTGTTTATAATATTGTTGATGTTTGCAGGTCGTTAATGCACCAAGGGAAGGTGACCCTCCTCCAACACACATTTAGGGAAGGTAACATTGTGGCACACACCATGGCCAAGTTGGGAAGGACTCCAGGGAAGAATAAAAAATGAGTTTTTGTATCCCCTCCAAGTATTGTTGTTAATTCTGTGATGTATGATGAAGACAATCAACTCTGTTTTGTTAAATACCTATCTATGGATGCCTGCAATAGATTAGAAAGCTTAGGAAACCAAAGTTTCCTTCGTGGCACCAAAGTTTCCTTCGTGGCACCCAACTAGGCTATGTTGTAACAAACACTATGTAATTTTTATATATATGTTTTCCTATTTGCTCAAAAAGATATATATATATATATATATATATATATATATATATATATATATATATATATAGGATGTATCCAAGGATCGGACCATACAACCTCAGTAGTGTATGTACACGAATATTATGGATCGGGTCGTACGACCTCGGCATAACTCATGCGTGTTGTCACTCGGATTCCTATTTCACTTGATATGTTTTTCATGTTTGAGAATTCATATTACATGTTAAGACTGACTTGTAGAGAATATTGTATGATGATTGGAGACTTTTAATTGTTATTTGATAAATGGTCATTTTGATTATTGCCTCTTATTCTATTATTGATGTTGATTTGCATGTCTATTAAATAATTTTGTACATTATGTATATTGCCCACTAGTAAGTGTCGAAGTTGACCCCTCATCACTACTTCTTCGAGGTTGGACTAGATACTTAAATGGGTACATGTTGTTATGTACTCACACTACACTTCTACACTAATCGTGCAGGATTTGAGGTAGGTATATCTGGAGGTCCATCAGGCACGTACCCTCATTACCCAGAGTCTTTGTGGTGAGATACTCTTTATGCCCGTTCTGCAGTGCACGGAGTCTCTCCTTATTGTACTTATTTTCTGTCTATCTTATTCCAGACAATATGATGTTTTGTATATTCTACTAGTTTGCTCATGCACTTGTGAGACTGAATTTTGGGAGTATTCTAGTAGACGTTTTATAGTTTTGGGTAATGAATTCTCTATTTAACTCCTTTCTTTGTTTGATGTTTGGTTTTACTATAATTTTCTAATAATAGCTATCTCATTAAATAAAATCAATTACTTTAAAAATATTAAAATGAACAATTAAATGGGTAGATCATTGTTGGCTTGCCTAGCAGCGACGTTGGGCGCCATCACGACCCATAGTGGAAATTGGGTAGTGACAGCTACACTGCACTAAGGAAAATAATGCACCACGGAGGAAAACAAGGAATGTTATGCCAAGGAAACAAAGCAACCAAAAAACAAGTTAAGTCATAGAAAAATATCAACAAGAGTCACTATTGAGGTACCTTCGTAGTCTCAAATCACAAAAACAATTCACAATCTTTCCTTATATCATCGCGGAAGCCTTGCATTTAGTTTTGAATTTTTTTTTTCTGAAATGGTTTCCTGCGTTTTAGCCCACCTTATCACACCGCGTGGCTTCAAGTAGTTCCCCTACTAGCAATATGCATATCAAGCTCACCTTATCTCACCGCATGCGTTTCAACCCCAAATATGTATACCACCGCATGCGTATCAATATCACAACCTATCACAAATCGCACCTCAAGTGCCCAAAATCACAACTTGCCAAGAAAGCAACAACAATAGTGTTTTCACAACAAATAGCTCATGGCTCAACCACAATATACACAAGAGTCTCACAATAACAACCAGAAGTGAATAACTCAAGAAAAATAGTATTTCACAACTTCACAACCTTGCCTCAATGTAAATCACGGCCTTTATAACTCAATGCCAATTTCAACAACAAGATATTCCAAAAATTACAAATTCAAGAAAAGAACTCAACAGTTAAATAATGAATATGGAATAGAGGAAACAATACTTCAACTAAACATGTAAAGGCAATTAATAAGTAAGAGATAAGATGAGTAGAGCATGTCAACATAGAATAATGATGATGATTATAACACGTTAAGGTAACTCAATTAAGGCATGAATGACATGATTCTATAACGACTCGGTAGATCGTTTTGAGAGTTAGCGCCCCGATTCCTAATAATTGTTTTCCCCGTGTCTATTTCTGCTTTTGGGACTTGTTGGAACGTTGAGTGGTGAAATTCGGAGAGTTTTTAGACACGTAGTCCTTATATGTGAGTTTAAGCTTTATAAATTGGACCGTAGTTGGAATTGCGGGAAGACGAGTCCGGAATGGGATTCCGTCAACTCTGTTAGCTCCGTATTTCGGAGTTAGGAGCATGTCTGGAATGTGTTTTCGAGGTCCATAGTAGATTTAGGCTTGAAATGGCGAAGGTTAGAATTTCGGCGATTTCGGTCGATAGGTGAAATTTTGATATTGGAATCGGAATGGAATTCCGAGAGTGGTTGTAGGTCTGTTGTATCATTTGATACCTGCGTGTAAAATTTGAGGTCATTCGGACTAGTTTTGAGGTATTTCGGCATCGGTTGTAGAGTTTGGAAGTTTTATAAGTTCTTAGGCTTGAATCCATGTATAATTGGTGAATTTGGTGTTATGTGATGTGTTTTGGAGGCTCGACTAAGTTTGGGTAAGGTATTAGGACTGGTTGGTAAGTTTGGTTGAGGTCCCGGGGGCCTCGAGGATGTTTCGGATGCTCAACGGGTGATTTTAGAACTTGGAGGACAGCTGAACCATTTCTGGTTCTGGTGTCTCGCACATGCGATGGAGTTTCCGCAGGTGCGGACACGCAGGTGTGAAAGAGGTCTCCCATGTGCGGACTTGGTCAAGTCAACCAGTCCTCGCAAGTGCGGTTGGGTTTCCGCAGGTGCGGAGCCGCAGATGCGGCTAATTGACCGCAGGTGCAGCCCAAGGCCTTTTAGTGGGTTTTCGCACCTGCGATGGATTTTCCGCAGGTGCGGTCCAAGGGGTGCAAGTGCGGAAATCGCTGGGCAGTTATATTAGATTCGAGGTCTTGAATTTCATAACTTCTAAAACTATTTACAGCTCGGGTGTAGGCGATTTGGAGTGAGTTTTGAGGAAAGACTTCATAGGTAACAATTCCTAACCCCATTCCCTTTGTATATCATTAATCTATGGCCATTTCTTCCATGCAATTAGGGGATTTAGGTGAAAAACCATGCAAATGGGAAGAAGTTTCCCTAATTTGAAAATCCGAGAATTTAATAGCATTTTGTCGTCGATTTTCGATGATTCTTGTCTGAGTGAGTTCGTGAGTGAATGGGTGTTCTAAATTTTTAACTTTCACTCGTTTTCGAGACGTGGGCCCTGGGGACTTTTTGGGCGATTTTCCTAAATTCGCGTATTAGCCTCAAACTTATTAGCTATTTTGATTCCTTAAAGTGATATTTACATTATGCAATCGAATTGAATAGATTTGGGCCATTCGGAGTCGGATACTCGTGGCAAGAGCGTGGTTTCGAGTTGAGTAGCACAGTCGAGGTAAGTGGCTTGCCTAACTCTGTGTTGGGGACTTCCCCTAGGCTATTTTAATACCGTTTTATGTTGTTTGGGCGCCGTGTGCGTGAGATGACGAGTACCCACACATGACATTGTTGCTAAACTCCATTTTTCCCTCCATGACTCAAATCATTTCACTCCTATTTCACTGATTCATGTATCGAGTATGTAGTTTAGATTAGGAAATAGCATGCCTACCTGTTGTACTTGAACTTTCCCTAGTTATTACTATATGTACCATGTTTAGGTAGTTTTATCCAATTTTGCCTGTGAATTTTTCCTGAACTATTTTAAATTTTAAAAATTTGTATTCGGTATTTGTACTGCATTTCATATTTAAATTGGGACTACGGACGAGATTCCGGGAGCTTTCCCCCTGTACTATATTGCATACTAGTTATTGTGATATATGTTGTGCTGAGCCGAGGGCTCCCTGTTATTACTTTCTTTTAGCTCATTGTTCCTACTGATTCGCCTTATCTTATTATATCTCTTTGTTCATATTTTTATACTGCTTCACTATAAAAATCTAGTAGAGCCTTAACCTGACCTCGTCACTACTTGACTGGGGTTAGGCTTGGAACTTACTGGGTACCAATTTGTGGTGTACTCATGCCCTTTCCTGCACATGTTTTTCGTGTGCAGATCCAGGTACCAGCGCTCAGTTCCGTGGCTAGGGGCCTGAGCAACAGCTTTTTAGGAGACCGAAAGGTAATTCTACCGCATCCATATAGTCCTTCGAGTCGCCTTCCACTCCAGATTTAGATAGATTTCTTTTTCATGTAAATTCCCTCTCGTTGTATAGAGATATTTTGAGACAGAGCTTGTGACTAAAGTGATATTCCGGGTTTCGGGAAAGGTTGTATTTTGCATGCGCCAAGTGGCGATGTTTTCATTATAGACTCACGTATTCATCTTTATTTCTATTGCTTTTATTTAATATGTGTTTCCGTAATTAGGCTTACCTAGTCGTAGAGACTAGGTGCCGTCACGATGCCTTCGGAGGGGAAATGGGTCGTGACAGATTCATAGATAAACAACTCGAATCTAGCCAAAACAAATTCATTCCAAAACGAATATTGATTCATACCAAAACAACTCGGATTGACTTTAAATTTTGTACACAAATCATAAATGACATGACAAACCTATTCTATTTTCCGGAATCGAAATCCGACCTTGATATCTATAAAGTTAACTCCCTGTCAAACTTCTCAACCTTCCAAATCGTCAATTTTCTAACTTTCACCAAAGCAAGCTGAAATGACCTACGGACCTTCAAATCAACATCCGGACACGCACCTAAGTCCAAAATCAGCATAGGAAACAATTGGAAACGTCAAAACTCCATTCCGGAGTCGTCTACACAAAAGTCAAACTACGGTCAAATCTTTAAATTTAAGCCTCCAACTAAGGGACTAACTTTCTCATTTCACTCCGAAACTCACGTGAAACCAAAACTAAACACCCCGGCAAGTCACATAACCATAATATAACATAGAGAAGGCAATAAATAGGGGATCGAGGCTAAACTACTCAAATGACCTGCCGGGTCGTTACATCCTCCCCCTCTTAAAACAAACATTCGTCCTCGAACGAGTATAGAGACATACTTGAAGTGGTGAAAAGATGAGGATAACGTCTACGCATATCATGCTTGATCTCCCAAGTCGCCTCCTCGACTTGTTGACCCCTCCACTGAAACTTCACTGAAGTAATGTTCTTCAACCTCAACTTTCGGACCTGCCTATCCAAAATGGCCATCGGCTCCTCAACATAAGACAAATCATTGTCCAACTGGACTAAGCTGAAATCTAACACATGAGACGAATCGCCGTGATAGGAAGTGCAAGCTTGTATGCTACCTATCCAATCCTCTCAAGAATCTCAAGAAGTCCGATATACCTAGGGCTCAACTTGCCCTTCTTCCCGAACCCCATAACACCCTTCATGGGCGAAACCCGGAGCAAGACCCGCTCCCTAACCATGAATGCAACATCACGAACCTTCTGATTCGCATAACTCTTCTGTCTAGATTGGGCTGACGAAGTTGATCTTGAATCAATTTAACTTTTCCAAAGCATCCTGTAGCAGGTTAGTACCCAATAGCCTAGCCTCGCCCGACTCAAACCAACCCACCGGAGACTGACACCACCTTCCATACAAGGCCTCACACGGATTTAATTCTCGACCAATAGTTGTTGTTGTAGGCAAACTCCGCAAGCAGCAAGAACCGATCCCAAGAACCCCCAAACTCCATCACACATGAATGAAGCATATCCTCTAATATCTTAATAGTTCTCTCGGACTATCTGTCCGTCTAAGGATGGAAAGTTGTACTCAACTCAATCCATGTGCCTAACACTCATTGTACGACCTTCTAGAACCGCGATGTAAACTGCGTACCCAAGTCATAGATGATGGATATTGACATGCCATGAAGTTGGACAATCTCACGAATATAGACTTGAGCCATCTACTCTGAAGAATAAGTAGTCACTACTGGAATTAAATGAGACGACTTGGTCAACCTATCCACAATCACCCATACTGAAGCAAATTTCTTCTAAGTACATGGGAGCCCAACAACATAATCCATGGTAACCCCCTCTCTTTTCCACTCGGGAATCTCTACCCTCTGAAGTAATCCACCTGGCCGTTGATGCCCATACTTCACCTACTGACAATATAGGCACCGAGCTACATACTCCACTATGTCTTTGTTCATTCTCTTCCACCAATAGTACTGCCTCAAGTCTTGATACATCTTGGCAACACCCAAATAAATGGAGTATCGTGAACTATGGGCCTCCTAAAGAATCAACTAGCGCAAACTATCTACATTGGATACACATAGCCAGCCCTACATCCCCAACACACCATTATCCCAATGGTGACCTCCTTGGCATCGCCGTGCTGAACCGGGTTCTTGAGAACAAGCAAATAGGGGTCTTATATTGACACTCTCTGGTACGATCATATAGGGAAGACCGAGAAATCACACAAGCCAAAACTCGACTAGGCGCCGAAACATCCAATCTAACAAACTGGTTGGTCAAGGCTTGAACATCTAATGTTAATGGCCTCTCCGCTGCCGGTAGATATTCTAAATAGCCCAAGCTCTCCGCCTTTCGACTCAAGGCATTGACCACCACATTGGCCTTCCCGGGATGATATAGAATGGTGATATCATAGTCCTTAAGCAACTCTAACCATCTCTACTGCTGCAAGTTAAGATCCTTCTGTTTGAACAGATGTTGTAGATTCCGGTGGTCTGTATAGACCTTAAAAGGGACACCGTATAAAAAGTGCCGCCAAATCTTCAATGCATGTACAATATCTGCTAACTCAAGGTCCTGGACAGGATAATTCTTCTCATGTACCTTCAGCTGTCTACACGCTTCCCTACCGTCTTGCATCAACACCGCGCTGAGCCTAACACGCGATGCATCACAGTACATCGTGTAAGACCCCGAACCCGTAGGCAACACCAACAATGGGGCTTTAGTCAAAGCAGTCTTAAGCTTTTGAAGGATCTCCCCACACTCCTCGGTCCACTTGAACGGAGTACCCTTCTTGAACAATCTGATCATAGGAGAAGCAATAGATGATCAACACTCTACAAAATGACGCCAAACCAAGAAAACTCTGGATCTCAATAGTTAAAGACGGTATGGCCAACTCTACACTACTTCAATCTAATATTGTAATCTGCGTCGGGCCCGGCCAAACGGGACGAGCTAAACGGGTCCGGGTTCTGGCGGGCTTGCGTCAGGCGGGCCCGTGACAAACGGTCCTAATGGGTGGAACCGTCCCACTATGGGCCTAAGCCCACATGGGCCCGAGCTAAGTTGGTCGGGCCTACGGGCCTAAACGATTCGGGCTATTTTTTTTTAAAAAATTTTTATCTAAGGCAATTTCTTGTAAATATTGTGACATAAATCTTGTAATTCAAATTTAAACACAAAAATAGTAAAGAGATATTCAAACTTGCACTAAAAGTCCAAACGACTAGTTTTTGAAATTATAGCCGTTGGCTATTTTAAAAAAGATAAAACAAATTTATGTAATTATATTATATTATCTAAAGCAATTTATTATAAATTATATTATATAATTATGACTTATGTCTTGTAATTCAAGTTTAAACACAAAAATAGTAAAGAGATATTCAAACTTGCACTAAAGAATCCAAACGGCTAGTTTTTGAAATTATAGCGGTTGGCTATTTTTTTTATTTTTTTTATTTTTTTTAAAAAAAATTATGTAATTATATTATATTATCTAAGGCAATTTATTGTAAATTATATTA
>ML346297.1:589-12771 GCA_005239505.1 Nicotiana paniculata
TTTGAATGACATCACTCCCAGAGTATAGACGAAAGTCATAAACGAGGGTTTAGAAGTTGGATTAGAAATAATGATACTTCGGGTGCAATCTAAAGTGAACTGTAATGCAATCTAGCTAGCGTAACTTGAGAGAGTGCGTCTAGTAAATTATCATAATTACTTGAGAAAGATTTATGGTAGATAGAGTGTTCATGATTGATAGAGACAACTAATCAAACTATAAGAAGTATCCGAGAAGGAAGTTCACCAACGGGGGAAACCATAACCTTAGGCCTTTATCATAATTGCTTACAACACATTGTTAGTAATTGTTAGTTATTATTATTGTTAGTATAATTAGTAAAACATCACCAATTTATATTAAAAAGTCTTGAGAGAATTGATTGAGTAAAAGTTGCGTATTCTAAAGGGCCCCGGATTATATTTGCAACGCCCGCTTAGTCTTTTAGTAGGCGATGAAAAAGTTATATTCCATGTGTGCAAATCAATGAGGAAACCAAATGGTAATGAAGTTTGCTCATTTGTGGATCTTGTGACCGAGGTGATAGTTGATGGCACGAGTGCCATGATCAATGTGGAAGACTCTGTGGAAGTTGTGTTGTTAAACCATGAGGATTATGAAAGGGAAGGCTTGATTGAAAGTGCAAATTCCTTGCAAGGAATGGGTTCTTATTCATATGGGCCCCGTAAACTTTCCTTGGAATTGGAAAACCGGAAGACTCCACCGACAAAGCCCTCGATCGAGGAGCCATCAACATTGGAGTTGAAGCCTTTACCTTCACACGTCAGATATGAATTTTTAGGCCCTTCTTTGTACATTACCTGTTATTATTTCTGCTTGCTTAACTAAAGTGCAGGTAAACTCCTCCCTTGAGGTGCTTTAAAGAAGGAAAAAGGAAATTGGATGGACTCTAGCTGACACTCAGGATATAAGCCCTGCCTTTTGCATGCACAAAATTATACTAAAGGATGATGCCAGACCCTTCGTGGAACATCAAATGAGGTTTAACGAGGCTATGCAAGAGGTCTTCAAGAAGGAAATTATCAAGTGGCTAGATGCAGGGGTCGTATACCCTATTTCAGATAGTTCATGGACTTCACCGGTACAATGTGTGTCGAAGAAGGGGGTATGACTGTGATCAAGAATGATATAAATGAATTAATCCCCACTAGGGCTGTGACCGGATGGAGGGTATGTGTTGATACCCAATTTTCCCCAAAATATTTCTTAATTGCATACATACCTTCAAAATCATGCATTAGTAGCAATTGGTATTTTTCCATAATTTTTCTACATTTTTATTAATTTGTCCACTATTTTATTTCCAATAAATAATTACAAAATTGCATCACAAATGATCTCAAAAAAATGTTTCTTGATTTAATTTATTATTTATGGTCTTATTAAGTCCAAATTATTCCATAAATAGCCAATTTGGTACTTTTGGCTACAATTGCAATAACATTACAATTATAGCCCATGTATAAAATTTCGGTATAATTTTTTACCAGAAATTAGTCTTTTATATTTTTAACTGTTAAATAACCATTTTTAAAACATATCTATGCATGAAATTCAGTTTTTATAATTAGTGACAATGTTATAAATTATTGTAATTAATTTATCTTGGGTATTTAACAAATGGCCCTATTCTATTTCAATTATAGCCTAAATTAAGCCAACCCAAATGCCTTATACACTCAGGCCCAAAATCCTACCCCTACCCGACCCAACTCTTGCTAAATCCCAGCCATTGATCAATTTTTATCAATGGCCCGAATTAACCCTTTCCTAATTTAACCTACGACCCCCGCCAAACCCCTCATTTCTCCTCACACTCCGCCGTCACCCTTCACTCTCCTCTCCAAATCCTCTCTGCCCTAACCCTAATTTCCCCTCGCCGTTGCTCACCTACCGTCGACTATGATGGATTTCACCATCTTCAAGGCTCTAATGGCTCTCCATGCCCGGTTTCTCGCTGTCTCGAGGTCCTCAAGTGACCAGTGGCTGTTCACTTCCCTCCCCTGAGTCTGTGCTTACCATTCTCAGGCCGCCATGGCTCGATTGAGTAAGATCTTTCTTTTTCCAGCTAGATCTATGGGTTTTAAGCCGGAATCTCTCTACCTATGGGTTATTGTTCTCTGAATCCTTGTTTTTATATCTTAACTCATTAGATCTGTAATAGATCTAAGAGTATTCTGAGTTATTTTACTGGTTTTCCATGAGAACTTTCTGATCTTTTCAAAACGTCTCTTCGTCTCTATAACTAGGGTTTCTTAACCCTTTTTTTCAAAACGACTTTCCCTCTGATTTTAAGTGTTATTCTATTACTATGTTTAAACGGTTTATTTAGGTCTTCCCTTTAACCTGATTATCTGTGATAAAACCCCTAATTTCTTGGCTTAATTCTGGATTCTGAGTATGTCTACGCTGATTTGTTCATTTGATTTGTATGCATGCCTGTTTCTCATGAATATGTTTTGAATTTTTGTGATTTCTACCCCGTTATGCTCATTAGGGTTTTTGATTTTGCTTCTCCCTTCCTATACTATGTTTATTCCAGAAGTTTGTAGTAGTTTCCTTTAATCAGTGCTATTTTGTTTGAATCCCTAATTTCCTGTAATTGAATGCCTAATTTCCTGTAATTGAAACCCTTTACTGATTTCCTTTGATTGATGCCCTTTACTGATCAACTTCTAAATTATTTTCTTGCCTTAATTATGTGGTTGACTATACTGTTAATTGATTCTTACGTTATTTCCTTAATTAGAACCTTATGTACCTAGCCTTAATCGCTCACTCTATACATGTACTGTGTTTGAATTATTTCCTTAGCTATATTTTATCCATATATGATATCCTTCCTTATTTGTTACCTGTCTTTTACCGTTTGAAGTTAACTCCCTTAATTAAAGGAGTACTTGCACTGATTTTTACTCTAATTGATTCTGAGTTCTTCAATCACTGAATAATTTTGACTCTTACCTTATTTACCTAGCTTTCAAACTGCTATATATATGCTCTCTTCTACTCTCATTATACAGACGAACTCACTGGTTCAAAAACTCCCTCTCACACTTAAAAAACTTTCTGCTATTTCATGCTACTTGCTGCTTCAATTGAATTAGCCGGCTGCAAGCCAAGGCTAATTATTGCACTCTACTGCCCTATACTTAGTATCTTCTCTCTTTAGTTGGTATGTTCTAATTTAAATCCAAGTTCCAAGCTTTATGTGTTTACTTACTGCTTTAGTTTTTAATCATCAGTCTACTTCTGTCTATTGTTTAGCTTTTCAACATGTAATTAACCTGGTTACATTACTGCTTCACTCAGGATATTAGTTCTGTCCTAATTCAACTTAGGATCAACATGTTTATGAACTTGTTTAATCCCTTTATAGCATGTCCCAACCTGACTGTGCTCTATTTTATGTTTGTTTGGTTTCTAGTATGAACCTTTCTTTGCAAAGCAATTTCGTTAGTTTAAGTTGTCTGATTCTATGTTTAACTCTGTCCTCATCTGTTTGTTCTGGAATTCATACTATTTTGGTATCATTAGCTATCCCCTAATCCCATAAACCCCTACAAAACCTCTATGTTTCTGCCTGTTATGTGTTCACTGTACATGCCCTATGTGTCCCGAGTTCCCAACTTCCCTGTGTGAAGGCCTGTTGTTGAGCAATGTGGAATCTGCTTGCTCTATGGCTGATATGCTGCTTGTTTGGTTGACACTGTTCTTGTTTAACTATTTTACTGTTAATCAACCCCTATATTTTCATAAAACTTCTTCACTCAACTGAGTTCTTTTTCAATACTGTTTTCATATCAAAACCTTTTCAAAACTATGTCAAGCACTCTCACTATACTCTTAGGTCCTTAGGTTCTGCCCCTCCAGTGTGTGACTGCCCTGGGATTCCTGTGAGACCCCTCTGAACTCTGATGCACTGGGGCTGGCTCTTCCACACTACACATACTCAGCTTTGGTTATGAAATCTGGGCGTGAGCACTGCCCGGGATCCTTGAGGTCCTTAGGGAACTCTGACACACCCGGACATGAGAAAGGCTATGAAACTTTGACAGTTGAGGTTATGAACATCTGGTATCCTCAGGGTATATTTGGTCCTGCTTCAGGCTCCATATAGTTTAACTTCTTCTTTTCTATCTATTTATGTAATTCATTCAACTATTGGTTTGTAATAATTATTGTAAACAAATATTGGGGATGACTTGTGAAATGGGGATGGTAGCTATATAGTTCTGTTAATACCATCGGGTAGAAAGCATGTTTTAATCTTTACATTATTTCTATCTGCATTAGAATCCATGTTTTCGGACTAACATATTCATTCAAATCATGCCAAACATGCACTAGATATCATGTTCCGAGGATTTCATGTCTACTGTTTCAGCATCTCATCCATGCTTTATGTTTATCACTTAGAAATCCTGCTCCTAGGGCAATAAACAACGTTAACATAAAAGTTGTTACTCCTGTGCATTCAAAATCATATTTTCAATCATCCTGTAACTCTTTGTGCATTCAGAAATAACGTTTTAGGAATTCCGTGCATTTTGAAATTATGTCTTAATCATTCTGCATTTTATATGTGCATATTAGACACCATTCTCTAGGACTCTGCTGCATTTGCTTAACCACGCCTAGTTTAAACTACTGATTCCTGAGAAGGTATAGCACAATCTCACATATAATTACCCTGTTTTAAATTAAACTGATAACCATCCCTGCGTTTTTGTAACACCTAGAGCAACAAGCTTTTAGGTAAAACAACTTCTAAATTGTCTAAAGGTTAAAGTGCTTAAAAATCAGTTGGCTAACTGATTAGGCCCCTGCTTCTGAGTTTGTTAAAATCAAGCTGCATATTTCTGTGCATTGACATTCACTTAGATATCTTGTCTAATAAAACTGCCTCTTGTTTGTGTTTGAGACGTGCTGATTATGTGCATTACTTGTGGAGGTAAATCTGGGCCTCATAACTGCTTTCCTACATTTATCTGATTAGTTCTATTTGTTCTTGCCTGTCGCTTAGAATTTAATCCTTTTAAAACCTTAGGGGTCTATCTAGAACTACCTATACTTAGAGGTCCTAAATTCCTCTAGGACCATTAATAAGGGACGGGTAACATCACGTATAGAGATCGCTAAATAAATTCACTTAATAATCGTTAAGGGATGGGATAAAGGGTAGATATGGATATGATGAACGGTGCGTTAATGCCACGTGGAGCCCCTCATTGAGGAGTGATTACCGGGCATTGCATTGATGTGATACTATAGGATAAAAAACTTAGGACTCCCCTATTCCCTACATATATGTGCTTAGACTACGAATCTTTTCAAAACCATTACTTGTTTCCATGCTTATACTTTGACTGCTTATTTGCTACTTTCTTAAATTCACAAAGTTTGTTTGGCCGGGAACCACAGTTGTGGACTTTGAGGGGTGCTTAACACCTTCCCCTTGGAGTAATTTCAAGCCCTTACCCAATCTCTGGTTATTCAATTAATATTATTGTGACCCTTAATAGGTTCCCTAACTCCAAACGTATTTTATATCTAGAACCTCAAGAAGAAGCCCCCGAAACCTTTCGCGAGTATGCCACTTGCTGGAGATCTGAAGCAGAGTCAAGCTTTCCCTAGATGAAAAACAAATGAACAAATTCTTCGCTCGGGCACAGGACCCGCAATATTGTTAGAGACTGATGGTAATTGAAAACCACAAATTCTCTGACATCATCAAGCTAGGCGAGAGAATTGAATAAGGGATTAAGAGAGGAATGGTTACTAATTTCGAAGCACTATAAGCCACCAGCAAAGCCTTGCAGTCTGGTTGTATATCCAAGAAGAAAGACACAAGGACGGTAATGGTTGTACGGGGGCCCAAATCCTCGTTGGTATACTGAACTTCCCCACTCACATACCAAGCACCCCCACCTATATATCAGCCAACACCTTCGCCAACATATCAACCGTCACCCCAACCTACTTATCAACCCACGTCTCCAAGATATTCCCAACCAGCCACCGTTTATCATACATATAACTCTCATCCCTCTCACTTCCAGTCACCCCCTGCTCGCCAAAATTTCCCAAGACCTCAACCCAATTTTGATCGCAGGCCGCCCAAGCAATATACTGCCATTGTTGAACCTATTGACCAGATGTACCAAAGATTAAAAGTTGTTGGCTATGTTACTCCTATCCCTGATGTAACCCCTAAAATCCATCCCAATGGGTCAACCCAAATAAAACCTGTGCATACAATTCCGGCATGAAGGGGTACACAATTGATGAATGCCATTCACTGAAGGATAAAATCCAGTCTCTGATTGATAATAAGGTCATCCAAGCAAAGGAAGCTACTCCCAATGTCTGCAACAATCCGCTCCCAGACCATAGGGGTGAAGGCATCAACATAATAGAGATAGATGAAGAATGGGACCCAGAGGGGTCGATCAGATTGATCAAAGAAGGTGATGACCCAAAGAAGCCAGTGGTCACACTTAATCCCATCATAGTCCAGATTCAACCGCTAGGAGATGTTAAGGTAGCCGCGTCAGTCCCATTCAAGTTTGAAGTGGCACCACCTGCAGATGCACCTGTGCCGCTTGAGGTTGAGTTAATGCCACCTGCCACGGCACCTGTCCCATTTGAAGTGAAGATAACTGCACCAATTACAGTGACAGTGCCAACCCCGCCGCTTTTCAACACTAATGTCGTACCTTGGAACTACGTGGCTGAAGCAAGAAGGAAAGGTAAGGTGAAGATGGAAGAAGTTGGTGCCGCACAGGGGATGACCAAGACCGACACCACCCATCATTGAAACAGGTCTAGATGATCTTTGGAGAAAGGTGCAAGCCAAAGAATATTCAGTCATAGATCAGCTGAACAAGACTCCAGCCCAAATATCCATCCTCTCATTGCTGCAGAACTCGGAAGCGCACATGAATTCTTTGATGAGAGTGTTGAATGAAGCATATGTGCCTAATAACATCACCAGTGGAGAAATGACCAACATGGTAGGACAGGTGCTGGAAAGTCACAAGATCACTTTCCACGAGGATGAGCTGCCACCTGAAGGGCTAAGTCACAACAAGGCGCTGCACATCACTGTGCAACATGAAGATTATTTCATTACCAAGGTTCTAATCGACGAGATCCATCCTCAACATTTGCCCATTGACAACACTCAATAGATTGGGCAAAGGATTGTACGAGATCAGAGAAGGGTCTGTGAATGTGAAGGCTTTTGACGGTTCTCAGACCATTGGAGAAATCAGTCTTTGTCTATAAATGGGACCTACATGGTTCGAGGTTGCATTTCAGGTGATAGATGTATCCGCATCATATAACCTGTTACTAGGACGACCATGGATACATGCCACTGGGGCTGTGGCATCAACATTGCATCAGGCAGTGAAATTTGAATGGAACTACCAGGAAGTAATCATCCACGGAGATGGAAGAAACCCTATCTATAGTCGCCAGAACATCCCGGTGTTTGAAGGTAGAACAAGGCTGGGTGGAGAAACCTATCACCACATCGAGCGGGTTAACGCAATAGACAAGGATAAGTGGTGGGATAGAAAGATCGAAAGCATATTGAACTGGAACGGGTACGAGCCTGGCAAAGGTGTTTAACCGAAGAATTAGATCCTTTGACCAAAGCTATTTCTAGGATGAACACGGGTTACCGATAATCAAGGAAATATAGAAAAATGAATAATAGATAATATTGCAGAAAGATAGAAAAGCGAAGTCATTTGTATTCAAGAATCAGATGCCTTTACAAGCTGTATTTCCGTTCCTTATATAGGAGATTCCTTGATATAACGTACAACTATTGCTATGGTTGCTCATTAATGACTAATTATGACATTAATGAGGCGTTACAAAGGATAACGGTAATTGGGGTACAGTTACATAACGTTCGAGTAATCAATTGTGGGCCCTTGAATCTGCCCGTAGCTTTGTCTAGATTAATTTTGACCGTGCCTATTCCCTATTTTGATCAGGTTGAGTTTCCCATGGCTGATAAGCTCGAGGGTTTATTGAATCGTGCCTCTTTGTTCCGTACCTCTTCAAAGAATCATATCCAGCTGACGCGTTCTCCTGTGTCCACGTAACTGGCTGAGTTGTCAAAAGCTGGCTTACGTGTGAAACTCTTTTTTACCAATACAGATAGTCCCCCCACTTACCATATATTTATCGATTAATATTTGGTAAGTGGATATTCATTTATGGCGGGAATATTTAGCCGCCACTTTTCCTCGAAACATTGTATTCTTCTCTGCATCATAGGCGTCATTTGTCACTTCCATTTAATGCTTATACCACGTGTCCTTTTAGGATTGGTTCTGCATTTACTCGGCACCTTTTAAGGCTTTTTGCGGCTGCGTCAGTCCCGAAGTGAGATCTTCAGTTATGACTTTTCATCATTATTTTTTCTTTTTTCCCATGTTTTATGGTTGTCCTCAAGTATAAATACCTTTATTCTTTTCTTTGCTTCTACGAAACACTTTTCTAACTTTGTCTTTTGTAAAGAACTTCCTTCTTGCCTTTGTAAACATGTATTCTTCAAACCAACCTCAGGGAGTAGTAGATATTGAAAGTTTAACGCCATCTTCTGCTCCGACTAGGAGTCGGAGGGGTGGTAGACTTAGAAGTCTAGGATCCACTCCTTCGAGGGGCTCCTCTTATTCTCAGATAGTTCCTTCTCCTTCCACTAGATCTCTAGTTTCTCCGAGGTTTAGGGTTTCTTGGTCTTTGTCTAGAGGTAGAGGTGAACACCTTCGTGAAACTGGAGTTGATGAAATTGTCCCTGCTGAGTTTGTTTTTGCTAGAGATAGTCAAGTTCTTGTAGAACAATCTTCTTCCCTTGAGAGTGTCGAAAGGTATCCAACTCTTATAACTGAGGGTCAGATTTCCCTTGTTCGTAGGGAGTGCTTTTGGAGGCCTGATTTCCCTTTCTATATTCCGAATATTAATCAAAGAATAACGTCTTACAAGATAGGATATTCTTTTGTTTATACGTACCCTTTCACTCTAGGGTTTAGACCCCCATTGACCCATCTATAATTAAATTTTGCCGTTTTTTCATTATCTTCTTAGGACAAGTTGGTCCGCTTGTGTGGCGAGTTGTCTCATGTCTTAGGAGTTTGGATTCTTTAGCCTTGGTTCTTTTTACTTTCAACCATGTTATTCATCTTTACTCTCCTACCTTATTTCATGAAGGGTTTTTTTACTCTGACTGCTAGAAGCAAAAGAGTGCTGGTAATCCCTGGAGATGATAAGGATATGGGTTGGTACCTCCGGTATGTTGCTGTACCCACTGTTGGTTTAGCGGGTGAAGAAAATCTTCCCTTCCCTAAGAATTGGAATCGCGCACGTGAGTATGCTTTTGCTCACATTTATTTACTTTTTCTCGTGTTAACTTGAGATGTTTTATTAACACCGTATTTGTTTCTTCTTCTCTCAGAAATCATGGATACTGTTGAGAATGTCTCCGGTATCCGTGATTGGGTGGAAAAATTGTTGTCCGTTTCTCCTTTAAAAGAGAGATCTTGGAAGTACCTCGATGGGAGGTATGGTTGGCATGTAAAGACCCACGGTAAGTGAAGCTCTGTTCTTGCTTCTTTCCTTACTCGAGTCTCTTCTTTCTTTGTCGTTTAACTTTTCCCTTTTAATAGGGTTCTTCACTCGTGGGGTGTCTTCTTCATCTATCCCGAAGATATCTTTGGCTCAGGCCCAAGAAATTATTGTTGGTTCATCTTCCTCGAAGAGGAAGATTGGTGAGCCTCGTTCCATAGAAGAAGAAGAAGAAGAAGAAGAAGAAGAAGAAGAAAGTGCTTTAGTGCACAGGCCACGGAGAAGGCGGGTGGTTTCAGATGATGAGCGTACACCCTTAACCTTGCCTTCCGTGTCTATGATTGAGCCCTCTACCCTTGATGATGTTTCACATTCCCCTATTCATAAGTCCGTGGATTTCCTGTTTCATGAAGGTGTTGACCTTGCTCCTGACGATGTCCTTCTGGCTGCTGTCTTTCCTACTTCTTTGAGAGAAGCTGTATCATCTGTTCCTTTGGCTATTTCGGCTTCTGCTGTTGCTTTTCCCGTAACTTCCTCAACTCTTCAACCCTACGTGCCTACTTCTTTGCCCGTGGCTTCTCCATCTCCTCAACCATCCGTGCCTGTTGCTGTTTCACCTCTGCCTGCTTCCATGCCTTCCGTTAGGGAAGTAGGGTCTTCTAGCAGAGATATGCGACAGGTGGTAATAGAGGTTCCAGCTGAGGGAATCTTTTTAAGAAAATGGGTGATCCCAAAGTGTGGATCAAGCCTTTGATAGGTCCCTCTGTGAAAGCCAAGCTAGCCAGCCACGGTGCTCTTATATGGGCCAATGAGGTTGTGCATACTTCTTTGAAGGTACGATGCAGGTTATCCTCTTTCATTTTCGTATATGAAATTTACCATGTCTGACTGGTTTATTTCTTGCAGATTAACCTCATAGGCATGGAGCTCATGAAGAGGATCTCAAACACGGACCAGGAGACAAAAGAGTTGCAGGCCGATGCTGATAATTAGAAAGCATAGTATGATAGCCTAAGGATTGACATGGACACTTTAGAAGAGGAAAAGAGTACCTTGAAGCGGCAGATGAGGCTCATGGCAGCAGAATTGGCAGTAGAGAAGGCTTCTTCCAGTCAGGCTGATAAAGACAAGTGTCCTGGAGTCCTCATTTGCTGAGTAGCTGTCCCGCGCCTAAGAGGAGATTAGAGACTTGAAAAACTTATTGGGGCAGAAGGAGGAATACTCAGTCGAGCTCGTTCAATCACTCACTCGTACTCAAGAGGACCTTCATAAGGCTTTAGATAAAGCTCAAACTCTATAGGAGTCGATTGTACCGTTAAGGGCTACCCATGAAGCTGCGGAAGCGGAGAAGGACGGATTGAGAGCTGAGCTTCAAGTATGGGCAAGGGATTATGAAGATCTTGAAGAGGTGACTGTTGTTGATGTGAGTCGGGCGTACATGAATTCTCGCCTTGACACATTGACGGAAATGAGTCAAGAGGGTTTCAACCTTAGTGCTGAAATAGCTAAAACCAAGGAAGCTATGGAGAAGGCTCAACAAGGTCATAACCTTTCTTCACTTGATGGTGAGACTCCAGCCGCTCGTGCCTCTTCATCCCTAGTTGCTCCCACTCCTTCTGCCAGTGAAGTCAACCCCTCTCTTGAAGAAGATTAGTTGGTTCATCCCTTTTTTTTTCTTTGTATCAATTGGTGGTTACCCCGAGTCCCATCAGGGGTAAATTTGGATTTATTTAAAGTCCCCAAATGACAACTTAGGGGCACCACAATGTATATAAAAATTTTATACGGCTAAGTATAAGTTAATACTTAGTTTTTGCCGTTTTAATATATTAATGTTAGTATGATTTTTGTTGAGTTTCTGTTTCACTCTTTAAGTCTATTGCATGCTTCATTTTTTGAGGTTTTAGTTTTACCTCTGAGTTTTGCATGTAGAATGCTTTAGACTACTCGTACCTTTTTGTAATAGGCACGATATCATATTAAATGTGTGCCTTTTTGTAATAGGCATAATTTATGGAAGAGGACCCTTTATAATTGACATGAAGAATACGTCTCAACTTCATGATAATGCAATAGAGTGATAGGAATTTTACACATGTTTAAGAATGTTTCCAAGGAAAGTTTTTTTTTTGAACTTCCATGACATTTTACATGTGTTTGATTATCGTCTAAAACTCATGTTGCAACTGTTTTTGTTTAACAGATTTGATATACTCTTGTATTTTGTAAGTGTTTTTCGTAGGTAACATTTTTTCGATATTAATACAAGGGAACAACTGTTTTTTTACTAGTAACAATTTTTATAAAGATTGGGGTTTTTACCCGCAACTGTTTTTGTTGGAAACAGTTTTCTAATAAGTACGAGGGAAATATTTTCTTTTTTGTAACTGTTTTTATTTGATAACAGTTTTCTGAACAAATACAAGGATTTAGATCTTTCATCCATAACTGTTTGATTTTATAATAGTTTTTTGAATGAGTACACTAATGATGATCTTTTACCCCTAACTGTTTTTGTTACAACAACTTTGAATAAGTATAAAGATGTACATTTCTTTCTCGTGACTAATATTTT
>MDKI01109205.1:0-20629 GCA_005239505.1 Nicotiana paniculata
AACATTTCTCATTCTAACATTAACTACAGTTTTCTCTAACTCTTCAACTATACAAACTGTGCAGATCCTGCTTTACTACTCTATAAAATTGTTAAAAGCAAGTTTTTGTGTCAGTTCCTCAAACGAGAAGTAAGGTCGATGAAGACGTCCTCACTGCAGGGAATTGTGAGACCACCCGTTGGATGATCGAAGCCAAATTCTTCCTCAGCTTGACCAAGCAAGTATTGAAATTCCGGTTGACTCAAGAATGATATAGGGATCACAAATCTCTTCTTCTGCTTCTCCCCGATGTACACAGCAAAGTGGCCTTTTGGAACGTCTCCAATTGTGGAAGACTTCTTGATTATACGAGGCATGCGAATAGCCATGATTATTTTGGCTTTAGTATAGACTAAGGAAGAAAAAATTGAACTACTAAAGACCTCAAAAGCAGAGAGTTTTGACTACGTTTAAGTTTTGCTGAGAGTTGTGGCTGTGGACACCTTCCTGAAAGTGTTTATATATATAGGACAATGGCAGCTCATATTATCCTGTTAATCAGCGGTGAAGAGTAATTCTGTGGGTACCAGCGGAAGACAATAGCACCTGAAGTAACATGGTTTTGCTTTTCAACTCATTGCCAAAGTATTGATGACTCTAGGTCACATTGGTTTAAGACAATAGGCCCTACCTTTAACTTAAGTCTTTTAGTAAGCATTTAGATATTGGACAATAGTACGCATTTAAAAATTTAAGTAGCTATTCAGATATGAGAATTGGATCAACTCTAAACATAAGAACATGAACCAGTAAGCATTTATTTTTCAAAAGATATGGATTTATCCATCACCATACACCAATAGAACAAAAGGAAGTGGGATGTTCCTGCAGGTGCTTCCAAACCTGGCCCTCAACTTAATCCAATAAATGTGGCTAATCTTGACTCTTGGATAAAATTCATGAGTGGAGGCCTCAGAAATGTTAGACAAATTAATGCTGACATCTTGGAGTGTGGACACTGTTAACTTGTGCTGCAGCTTGCCAGGAGATTCTAAAGTAAAAAATGATTCTTTAAGCTCTCTAGCTATCTATGAGAATTGGATTAACTATAAACATCTGAGCTTGAATCAAAGGAACCGCATCTTATATGTCCTGCATACGAAATACTAATCCTATATTGTGACAGAAAGTTCTGAAGTTTTGTCAAATACGAACAACGAAAACCAACGTTCGAGCTTGTACATTCATCTGGTGGGCTAAACATTACTCCAGATGAAGGATAGTTACTTGAATAAAGAGATTCATCTTTGTAAATTTGATTAACCATATTTTTCTGGCTATGACTTAACAATCAGAAATGCATTGAACTTGTTAACATGTTTTAATTAATTGCTTGGGATTTGTATGAAAAAATAGCCACATCACCTTCTTTTATAAAATTTTTTAGGAAGACATAGTCCAAACATGTAACTTTTATCTTCAGTTACATGGACTCATCTGCAGGAACTTTCTGATACAACGTGTGCATAATTATCCAGCAGCGTCCGTGCAGCATTTTGCTAATTCTAATCGTATTTCGAAGAATCCACTCTAAATACCAACACGGATGAAGTATCTTTGTAACATGAATTTCTTCACGTCGTTTAGTTTTTCTATTGCATTTAGTTGGTGTTCTTGGTTCCCAAAAGCTGTAGCCCTTGTACATGTTGAGCTGGAGTCGACAGAGAATATAATGTTAACAGCAGCGTAGTTGCATATAACATGAAAAAGTACAGATTTCGGCCACTTTAGACTTAATTCTGGCTCATAAATGGTTAACACATGAGGCTTGAGCACAAATATTCTATGCGATGAATTATGGAAGCATAAGGAGAGAATATTTCGATACTACAAAATGGAACCATCAATTAAAAAAGGTTCAATACTTCAATTTCTTTGAAGTAGAAAAAAAAAACAAGTCATTACTGACATGTAGTAACAGTCAGTCTTTTTGGAGCTAAATTTCACTAATCTACCTAGTCAGATAGTGGTAATTTTCCTCATTCTAGCATCAAAAATTGTTTTCTTTGTACAGAATGTATCCTGCTTTTCTACTCTACAAATTGTGAAAGCAAATTTCTTTCTCAGTTCCTTAAACGAGAAGTGAGGTCGACGAAGACATCTTCAGTGCAGGGAATTGTGAGACCACCCATTGGATGATCGAAACCAAATTCTTCCTCAGCTTGACAGAGCAATTCTTGAAATAAAGGTTGGTGCAAGAATGATATGGGGATCACAAATCTCTTCTTCTGCTCTTCCCCAATATATACAACAAAATATCCCTTGGGAACATCTCCGGATGTGGACTACTTCTTGATTATACGAGGCATACGAATAACCATGGTTGTTTGGTTCAATATAGATGAGCAAAGAACGAAAAGAGTAACTATTAAGACTTCAATAGCAGAAAAAGCTTTGAGTACTTTAAAGATTTGCTGAGAGCTGTGATGGTAGGTAGACACCTGTTTGAATGTGTTTATATAAGCCAACTAACAACTCAAAGAATCCTGCTGAGAGTGAAGAGTTATTTTGTGGGCACCCCCGGAAGACAACAGCATCTGAAGTAACATGGTTTTGCCTTCCAACTAATTGTCAAAGTATTCATATCTTTAGTCCATATTAGATCAAGACATCAGGCCCTACCTTTTGTCTGAAGTTGGAACACAGCATTCATCACAATCTAATAGCCAAATAAGAGATGTAACCTAGTTGTGATTATTCACTTCCCAATATACACCTACACATTTATTGTCATTGACAAGATGGAATATCCATAACAACATACCAATAGGACAAAGGGAAGTGGGATGTTTCACTTGCTTCCTAGCTTGGTCCTGAATCTAATCCAGAACATTTGGCTACTCTCATAACATCTATTAGAAATATCACAATTCTTAGTTGATTGGATATACCAAAAATTCTATTATGAGGTATACTTTGGAGGAAAAAAACAGTGGAAACAGACACTTGCAGAAATGCAGGGTAAGACTGCATACAATAGACTCTTGTGGTCCGGCCCTTCCCGAAACCCACGCATAGCGCGAGCTTAGTGTACCGGACTGCCCTTTACTTTGGAGGAAAAACTTAAATGACAAAAATATATTTTGTTGAAGTATTTAAAACACATATAGTTATGGGTTTGGATTCAATAACTTGCAACAAGCAACATTAGTTACTTCTTGATAGCCACAGTTTTAGGGAACCATAGAGTAAATACAGTTGTGCTAATCCATGCTTTTAGAAATAAGTTGACTTAAGTAAATACAATTCTTGTTTCTCATATTATAAGTCATTTAATCTGATGATTAAAACTTTTCAGATCAGAATTATAGTAAACCAAGCCAAAAATTTATTTTAAGAAGAGTGGAGAAGGAAAAGGTCTGATGGAGTGTGATCTAATACTGTTACTTCATTGATGTTATGAAATTTCTATTGCAGATACAAAGTTATCTTTGTTGCCATTGCCCAAAAATATTACAGTGTTCAGGATAAGGTCACAGACTCACAGATAAGGTGTCTTCTTCAGAAGCTCCAATTTTCATGTTATGGATAAAAGAAGTCATGTAATTAAGAAATTTCTCCAACAAGAACATTGAAAAACCAATTGGCTAAAGGACGGATCTGAACAGACTTCATTTGCTAAAGAATATGATGCTTGTCTCTTTACAAAATTTCATTCAATTGAGCTAACAGTAGCTCCCTCTATCTAATTTTCAGTGATATCGTATAAATTATGTGTCTTTAATTTTCCTAACTGTTCTAATGTACAAGATGGAAATCCAGGTTAGTTCTTTACAAAACTGTGAAAGCAAAAGCCTCAGATCCTACACAAGCGAGAAGTAAGATCAATGAACACATCCTCGCTACAAGGAATTGTGAGACCACCCATTGGATGATCAAAGCCAAATTCTTCCTCAGCTTGGCTAAGCAAGTCTTGAAATGTCGTTTGACTCAAGAATGATAATGGGATCACAAATCTGATCTTCTTTTGCTTCTCTCCAACATAAACAACAAAATGTCCCTTTGGAACATCTCCAGCTGTAGAAGACTTCTTGATTATACGAGGCATACGGATAGCCATAGTCATTTAATTCAATATAGTAGATCGATGAGCAAATAGGGAAGATAATAATTAGTAAGGATCTTGAAAGCAGAGGAAAGTTCTGAATGGTTTTTCAACTTTTGCTGAGAGCTGTGGTGGTAGAGGCTTCTTTGTACGTGTATATATAGGCCAATGACAAGATGTTGAATCCTAGTGATTTGCATTTTCAATAGGCATTATGTGGGCACCAGCTAAAGACAATAGCACCTGAAGTATCACATGGTTTTGCCTTCCAACTCATTGTCATACTATTATTATACATTGAGACTCGTCTAAAAGCAGAAGGTTCCACTGATTTTCACAAAGCAGACAAATGGAAACCTCATGATCTTCTTGAAAATGGTATACTTAGGGACCACCTGGAGCCATTTCTTGATGTTTAATCAACAAGTTGTGGTCTCTATTCCAATGGCTGATCATGAAATCTGAATCTATGAGGGGGCATATCCGGAGAATTTTGGACAAAATCTGATCGTTCATAGTGCTGAAGCGATGACTCAGGATATATACGAGTTGGTTCTTATGACAAAAGACTGAATACTTATGGTTCCAAGTGGTGCTGCAGTTGAAGACTTCCACTATACCTATAAAATGGTCAAGTTAGGATCATAATTTTTTAAATAATAGAGATTTGGATAAGTTGGAATAATTCACCTGTTTCGTTTATCAACAAGAAGGTCGTCATAGCTAGGCAATGTTTCTGGTCAAACAAGAGCAAAACCAATCAGTGTCTGCTATGTGTTGTGCCACTGCTGAGCATGTGTGGACCTCAGCACTGATTATCTAGGAAACAACCAAGAAAAGAAATGTCTGAAGAATATAAAAAGCTTATCTCTAATGTGGTGAGCAATTATAATAACGAATGAGTTGACTTGAACAACGCTTTTTGCCTTACATGGTTCCATATAAAGGCATATCCTGAAAACTTTACACAAAATCTGATCATCCATAGTGGTAATGCGACGGCTCAGGACACAAATTGCTTCTTATGACCAAAAACTAGTCTTATGGTTCCAGCTAGTGCTGCAGTTGAGAACTTATAAAATGGTCAAATTAGGATGATCAATTATTGTAAAAATGGAGAATTGGATAAAGTTAGAATAATTTCTCCAGTTTCATAAATCAATAAGAAGGTTCTGGTCAAAAAGGAACAAAACCAACCACTCATGATCAGCCAATTATTGTTTTGTGCCACTGCTGAGTAGAAGTGTACCTCAGCACCAATTATGTAGGGAACAACCATAGAGAAGAAATATCTGAAGAACATAGAAGCTTAGATCAAATGTGGTGTAGCAATTACTGATAATGGACTGGTACTAAACCACCAAGAATAACATGTTGGCTCAAACTTGACAAGAAAAATCATTTGGCACAGCGCACCTTGACTTGATCAGATTTTATAAATGGAATGATGAGTTGACTTTGAACAGCACTTTTTTTGAATTGAGAATCTAAATTCATATACCAAACTTTAACATTTTAAGAATTTATGGACAGCCAGCCCTATGGCCTCTATGCTTTAGTAACCTAAAATCAAATATGTGCATTCTTTCCGGTTTACCCGTTCTTTTTCAATATTTTCAAGCACAGAATACTGAAATTTCAATAATCTTAATTAATAGTTTAACTTTGTCGTAAGGAGTTTTCAAATGCTTGCACCATATCCACTAATCCCTCAGTTAATATAGCAACAACAACAACAATCCAGTAAAATTCCACAAGTGGGGTTTGAGGAGGGTAGAGTGTACGCAGACCTTACCCCTATCCCAGAGGAGGTAGAGTGGTTGTTTCTGGGAGATCCTCGGCTAAGAGACAATAGATGTGTGACAACAAAACCCGAAAAATAATATCAGCAACGTGAGAGACAGCAAATAAATGGAAAAACAGTAACACAAATATTATGTAAAAGCGTGATATACAACATAAATCGCTAGCAGTGCTAGAAAAAACACTATCATACTCGTCGGTACAAAGAAGGAAACCAAGACAAAGAGGAAAATGACTACCCTTTAACCTACAACCCTAATGCTCGACATCTACACCTTCCTATCAAGAGCCATGTCCTCGAAAATCTGGAGCCGTGTCATGTCCTGTCTGATCACCTCGCCCCAATACTTCTTGGGCCGCCCTCTACCTCTTCTCGTACCTGCCAAAGCCAACCGCTCACACCTCCTAACCGGGATATCTAGGCTTCTCCTCTCACATATCCGAACCATCTAAGTCGCGCTTCCCGCATCTTATCGTCCACTAGAGCCACGCCTACCCTCTCCCGAATATCTTCATTCCTAATCTTGAAGTTAGAAAGAGAAAGTATCTTTGTTTAGAGGCATAATAAATCCAGTTTGGTATACTTCTCTTTGGTTAATCAATTTACCAGTCATAACAAGAAGCTAAGAAATTGCTGATAATACTAATTTTGTGAGAGCAGACTGGTCCAGGACGTTAATTTGAACTTGAATTTAGTCCAAGCCTAAAAAATAAATAGAAAATCTTTTTTAAGTGTTAAAAAATTGATTATGAAACAAAGCATTTGGTATACTAAACCATTTTCAAGAAGATGAATCTGAACCAGGTTTCATGAATCTGTTCTTAAAACTTATGCGCATTATTAACTACTGATTCAGGATTATCTTTAGGAAAACAAAGCTCTTTGCATTTGAGCTTTGCATGTTAGCTTTTATCACATTATCCAATTATTTTTATTGTATTCAGCTGGATTTGTTGCTTCTCAAATACTGCAGTTGAGCCACAAGAAAAAAGACTTCTTGTTGTATTTCACTTGATTCTGGCTTAAGATTGATAGTAAACCATGAGACTTGAAAATGCGGAACCATAAGGAGAAAATAGCAATGTAACTGAATGGAACCAATATTAATTGAAAAAGATTCATTACTTCAATATCTTTGAAGTAGAAAAAAGTAAAGAGTCATTTGATTCTTTGACATGGAATAATGATCAGGCTTTGAGGAGATAAGTTAACTAATCTACCTAGTCAGAGGCAACATTCCTCGTTCTAACATCAACTACTCTTTTTTCTAACTCCTAAGCTTTACAGACTCTGCAAATCCTGCTTTACTTTTCTTTAAAATTGTGAAAGCAAGTCTCCGTTTCAGTTCCTCAAACGACAAGTAAGATCAACGAACACATCCTCGCTACAGGGAATTGTGAGACCACCCATTGGATGATCAAAGCCAAATTCTTCCTCAGCTTGACTAAGCAAATCTTGAAATGTCGGTTGACTCAAGAATGATATTGGAATCACAAATCTCTTCTTCTGCTTCTCCCCAACATAAACAGCAAAATATCCCTTGGGAACATCTCCAGTTGTAGAAGTCTTCTTGATAATACGAGGCATACGGATAGCCATGATCTTTTAGTATTTAAGATGAGTAAGAGATGAAGAGAAATTTTGAGTAGTTCTCTAGTTTTGTGGATAGCTGTGGTGGTGTGGAACTTCTCAAAACATGTTTATATAAACAAATGGAAAGTCATAAAATCTTATGACTTGTGGTGAAGAGCCACCACCGGTGAAATAAAATGACATATCAATAACCACATGGTCCTGTCTTCCAACTAATCGACATGAGTAATTGCTTTAGCTCATATAAGTTCAAGAACAATAGGTCCTACATTTTCCCTCATATATGGAACAAAGAATTTCTCAGAATCAAATCCATAAATATGATGTGGTGCCATATGATGATTTACAGGACAAAAACATACCCCAGATGCACGCTATATATCCATTTATATAAGAATATTAAGAGCAAACAAGTAAATCATATGTAAGATTTCACTGGTGGAGAGGCATTTGCTTCTGTAAGATTGTTAATCTTAAGTTGGGAAGTGGGATTGTTCCCACATCCGAAGAGAGAAGGTTTTTTTGAAGCCTTTTAAGCACTTGTCCCTTTCATGTCCCTTTCCTAAAGTTAATTATTTTATTTTGTGACAGAAAAATCAATTTATTTGAATTTTAAATTCAAAATTCGACTAAACAGTTATGTCTGTTATGAAAGGGACTGTCCAGATATGTCTGTTTGTGAAACAAGACATCTTTTCTGAAAGGGTATCTTGGTTGCCTATAAATACACAAGTATTTCCAATGAAGTGGTATAGAAAATCACAAGTATTATTGCAGGATTTGTTATATCTTGAAGAGAATCGTTTTGTATTTCCCTAAATTAGTATACAGACGATAAATCTTTAAGGACAATTGATTTTCACGCCTCAAAGCCATTTTGATTGTTATTTTCTAACAGCTTCACTGTTGACTGACAATAGCAGATGAAGTATTACATGGCTTTGTTGTCCAACTCATTGTCAAATATACATATACCATTGCTGCCCTACTATTTTTCATGAAAAGATCGAGAAAGCAGGATCTTTAGAAATCAACTTGATAACATTGAGTAATTTCAATACAGGATCTTTCGAGATCAGACTGATAATAACAGGTAATTGTCTTGTTATGATTCAGGTCTGGATCACTTGGTCCGCAGTTAGAAATAAAATTTACTGCAATACCTAACAACTTGTTTGGTCCCCTCATGCTAAGTCATTACGTAGGATCAACTTTCTATATCAGAATTACCCAAGTTTATTTCAGCAGATTTTGAGAAAATGTTTCACTAATCATAGAGCACAGAAATGTTTACTGGCTATCAACATGTCTGTGTCTATGTTATGCAGATCTCCATTAAATTATGAGTCAGTCATAACGTTATTACTGCCAGAAATTTGAGTAAATATTCAAGAAAAGTATAAAGAGTTCATTTTCTATTGCATTCAGTTGCACTCAATACTTCCACAATGCGGCAGCTCTAGTACATACTGAGCTATCATTTTATCAAATATGGTAGTGACCATAATGTCATGATTTGAATGGGTTATGCTGCTGCTTAGAAGACCAGATTCTAGTTCATTCTGATTAGTAAATCATGAGAGTTGAGAAAAAAGTTTTCTATTGCAATAATTGATTACATCAAATATATGGAATAGAATGGAACAATAGAAGTAAAAAGGTTCATTACTTCAATATCTATTGAATTGGAAAAATGTGTCCTCAGTCAAGAGGCAAAAGAATGACAACCATTTTTTATGTAGCTAAACTCATTAAATCTACCTAGTGTTTCTTCTAACTCCTGAATTGTACACAGTGGAGATCCTGCTTTACAACTTTACAAAATTGTGTAAACAAAAAAAAGGACCTTATCACTTCCTCAAGCGAGAAGTGAGATCAATGAAAAAATCCTCACTACAGGGAATTGTGAGACCCCCCATTGGATGATCAAAGCCAAATTCTTCCCCAGCTTGATTAAGCAAGTCTTGAAATGCCGGTTGACTCAAGAATGATATAGGGATCACAAATCTTTTCTTTTGCTTCTCCCAACATACACAGCAAAGCGGCTCTTGGGAACATCTCCACTTGTCGAAGACTTCTTGATCATACGAAGAATTGCCATGATCTTTTAGTTTTAGTAAGAAAGAAAGAATTCCTATAGAACTCAAAAGCAGAGAAAGCTTTCAATACTTTCAAATTGGTGAGAATTACACCTCTTTGAATATGTTTATATAGGCAATGGAAATTCATAGAACACAGCTGATATGTGTTGAATAGGAATTTGTGGGCACCAGCAGAAGACAATGTCACTGAAAATCACATGCTTTTGTCTTCCGAGTATTAATAAATTTCCACTATTAGTTCAAGAACACTAGGCCCTACCTTTTTTCAAGCTTGGAACAAATTCATCTTTCACTGAAGAAATCTTAAGAATAGATGAAGCCTTGCGCTATTCATGCCTGTACCACTTGGCCAAGTGCTTCTTAGCTTTGTCCAAATTAATTCATGGACTTAATTCATGGACAACAGTGAAGAATTGCATATAGGTGTTCGTAACACGCAGCGGAAGACAATAACAATCCTAGGCAGAACTTTTCGTGTTTAAAATTTATTTACATGTCAAAGATCGGATCTGAGACGTACCTGGTGGAGAGAGTTTTGTTTCAAAAATTCTTCGATAGTGCGAAGACTCTATGCGTATCCACAACGAGACACCCTTGCTATCAACTTTTTGATCAATGAAACCCGCGAACAAATAAAATTATTGTGCTAAAGTTCTTCTCAAAAACTATAGCCAAAACGTGAAAGACCAAGAAAACTAATTTTCTTATCAAGAGTATTTTTGATTCCACGCCGCTCTCGCATTTTTCTATATCTCGTGCCTTATGTTGTACTGATATATTTATATCATCAAACATCACTTTGTTCCCATTAGGTTTAGGAGAATTGAGGCGGTGACTGAATGTGGTATTAGACCAATTCTCAAGTTGGAATTTTCCACAAATTACTATTGGAAAATATAATTCCATTCCTAATGGGTTTTACATGATCGGTAGTAGTATACAAAATTTTCCTTTTTGCTTTGCATGCCATTTTACATTACCAACCATATACATATTATGTTTTGATAATTATTTTAACCAATAGCTAGTCAAGACTCGAGAGATATAAATCAATTTACTATTACAAATAGTAACATTTAATTTGTTCATGATATTAATTATACTCTCTGTGCTAGCAAAGAATATAATAATATTTCATGCGGACTAATAACTATATTTATTTGACTAATTAATTCTTTAATTCAATTGTCAAATAATAAGTTAATTAATCCTTTAGCAAAGATTGGAACACTCGTTAGTATGCGACCCCATAGGTTCAATACTAAGCCAATAGTAAATTGATCATATCAATATACTAATTAAGGGTCGCATCTAGCAACACTTCTTAATGACCGGATAGAATTTACTCTCAAGAACCAGTAGAAGAATAATGTAGTAATTCCTTCTGCCCTTATAGCTCTGGATCATCCTAGGATATGGTTCAACTGTCAAATCATAATAGGCGACCAACTATGTGTTCATGTCAAATATAATCGACCTTTGAATGACCTAAGAAACTCATTTCTTCTTTCATTCAATTTCCCTAGCCAAGGTCTTAGTTTGGTCGTTTATAATTCATGACAACATGGAGCTTAAACTCATTACCAAGAGTTGACAGATTCCATCTTGATCAATCACTAATTCTATGGGTATTTAATCATACCCAACATCCTTTCAACTATCGCCCAAGGGTCATAGGTGTCTAGTATCAAAGCACAATAAATAACTTGTCAATTACTATGACGATCTCAGGTCAAAGGAAATTCTTACATCACATTCTTCAAGAGAATATCCTATTGACAATTTATGGTAATTTTAACCATTAGGAATTATCTAATGAGTCGGTTCAATGGTCATATCTCTATATGCATCATCTATCTATGTGATTTAGTTAATGAGATCAACTAATCTTTATCTCACAAAGATGATCACATAAATATTGATCTAAACGGATTACTAATGTCCAAATTAATAATTTTATGATCAAGAACAAATTTATATTAAACTATAAGAAACTTTACTCTCATTATCATGATCTCCATCACAATGTCAAGTCTCAAAATTTAATCAAGGACTTTATCAAGTTAATCAAACAATTAATAATAACTATGATAAAAGAATATCAAATACCACATATATTTTATATCAAATAACGTTCACAAAAATATGTTCGAATCATCAAATTGTGATATTGGATCTAGGGCATATCTACTATATCCCTAACAATCTCCCACTTGCACTAGAGCCAATCGCTCTTGTACTTCATCCCCTGCATTTTCCTTTCCATCAACCTTTTGAATCTCGACGTCTCCACGTTCAATGATCTCTCTTATCAAGTGATACCTTCGCAGAACGTGTTTGGACTTTTGGTGTGATCTTGGTTCTTTTGCTTGAGCAGTGGCTCCAGTATTGTCACACAACAGTGGAACCGCACCTTCTATTGAAGGAACCACACCAAGTTCAGTTAAGAACTTTTTCATCCATACAGCTTCCTTAGCAGCTTCACTAGCTGCTATATATTCGGCTTCAGTCACTAAGTCAGCTACTGTAGCTTGTTTGGAACTTTTCCAACTCACCGCACCACCATTTAAGGTGAATACATAACCAAAGATAGATTTTCTATCATCTCTATCTGAAGAGAAACTTGCATCAGTATAACCTTCAAGTTTCAACTCAGAATCTCCAGAGATGAGGAATTGGTCTTTAGTCCTTCTTAAGTACTTAAGAATGGTCTTCACCACCTTCCAATGTTCCTCACCAGGATTTGCCTAATATCGGCTAGTCACTCCAAGTGCATAAGCCACATCAGAACGTGTACATTTCATGGTATACATGATGGCTCCCACTGCACTAGCGTATGGGATCCTACTCATGTGTTCTCTCTCTTCAGGTGTTTTAGGACAATCCTCCATACTGAGAGTAATTCCATTGCCAATTGGTAGATAGCCTCTTTTGGAATTATCCATGTTATACTTCTTTAAGATGGTATCAGTGTACAAAGACTGGAAAAGTCCAAGCAGTTTCCTAGATCTATTTCTATAAATCTTTATTCCTAATATATAAGCTGCTTCTCCCAAGTCTTTCATGGAGAACTGTTCAGATAGCCAAATCTTGGTACTTTGCAATGTGTGTATGTCATTCCCTATGAGCAATATATCATCAACATACAACACTAAGAATATAATTGTGCTCCCACTAACCTTTTTGTACATACAAGGTTCTTCTTCGCATCTAACAAAATTGAACTTTTCAATTGTCTTGTTAAAGTGAATATTCCAACTTCGAGAAGCTTGCTTTAGTCCATAAATGGATCTTTGTAGCTTGCAAATTTTATTATGATCAGACGAAGATGTGAAACCTTCAGGTTGTGTCATGTACACATCCTCTTCTAGCTCACCATTAAGGAAAGCTGTTTTCACATCCATTTGCCATATTTCATAATCATAGTATGCTGCTATAGCAAGCAAAATCCGAAGTGATTTGAGCATTTCCACGGGAGAGAAAGTCTCGTCATAGTCGACTCCTTCTTTCTGACGATATCCCTTGGCAACAAGACGGGCTTTGTAGGTCTCTTCTTTTCCGTCTGCTCCAATCTTTTTCTGAAAAATCCCCATTTACAACCAATAGGTTTTATATCCATTGAAGGTTCAACTAAAGTCCATACTTTATTTTCTTTCATGGATTCCATTTCGGATTCCATGGCCTTTTTCCATTTCTCATAATCAGAACTTTCTATAGCCTCTTCATAGGTCTTAGGGTCATCATCATTATGATCAACCTCATTTGATACATCATCTTGTACCATTAGATTTAATCTAGTTGGTACATGACGTTCTCGTGTGGACCTTCTAAGAGGTACTTGTACAATTTGTTCACCTTGTGCTGGATTTGGTTGGTGTTCAATTTGGTTTGGAACTGGTTCATTAACCTGTTCCTGAACTACATTTAGTTCTTGAACATCAACCGTTGAAGATGACAACTTCCTTGGCAACTTCAAAATATCCAATAAAGGTTCTTCAACTTGGGTCTCATGATCTTTATATTGTGTTTATTCATTAGTTTCTTGAACTTCATCAAGTTCTATTTCTCCATCATAATTTCCTTCTAAAAAAAATTCCCTTTCCAAAAAGGTTGCTCCTCTTGCCACAAACACTTTATGGTCAGAAGGGTGATAGAAATAATATCTCATTGTTTCTTTGGGATATCCAATGAACCTACATTTATCAGATCTTGAGTCAACTTTATCATACTGCAGTCTCTTAACATAAGCTGGACAACCCCAAACTTTAATGTGTTTAAGGTTAGGCTTATGTCCCTTCCATATTAAGTGGTGTTGTAGAGACTGACTTAGTGAGAACTTTATTAAGTAAGTATGTTGCTGCTTCCAAAGCATATCCCCATAAATTTATTGGAAGATCAGTGAACCCCATCATAGACCTCACCATATCTAATAAGGTTCGATTTCTCCTTTCAGACACACCATTGTGTTGTGGTTTTCCTGGAGGTGTCCACTGGGAGAGAATCCCATTCTCTTTGAGATATCTAGTAAAATCTTCACTAAGATATTCTCCACCTCTATCAGACCTTAGTACTTTGATACTTTTACCAGTCTGTTTCTCAACTTCACTACGGAACCTTTTGAACATTTCAAAAGATTCAGATTTGTGTTTCATAAGATACACAAATCCATATCTTGACATATCATCAGTGAAGGTGATGAAGTAAGAATATCCACCTCTAGCTTGAATTTTCATGGGCCCACAAACATCTGTATGAATTAGTCCCAATAATTCAGAAGCTCTTTCTCCACTTCCAGTAAATGGAGATTTGGTCATTTTTCCTTTGAGACAAGATTCACAAGTTGGATATGAGTCAAAATCATATTTGTCAAGGTACCCTTCCTTGTACAATTTCTTAATTCTTTTCTTTCCAATATGACCAAGCCTACAATGCCAAAGGTATGTATGATTTACTTGATCATCTCTTTTCCTATTAAGGCTTGAAACATGAATAATCGAATAATCATTCACATTAGGTAAGACATAAACATCATGTTGGAGATAGCCATTCACATATAAATTATCACTACAATAAATAGAGCAAATACCATTGCCTATATTAATGCAAAAACCACGTTTGTCTAACATAGAAACTGAAATTATGTTCGAAACAAATTTAGGAACGTAATAACAATCATCCAATATAAGTACTTTGCCTGTAGGCATTATTAAAGAAATCGATCCTACAGCTACGGCCGCAACTTTTGCACTATTTACAACTTGTAGATTAACTTCTCCTTTCTTCAACTTTCTACTTATTTGGAACCCCTGCAACATATTGCAGATGTTATAGCCACTGCCAGTATCTAATACCCACAATGAAGAAATAGTAGTAGTTAAAGAATCTTTGAAACCATTTTTCATCAAATTCTTACCTTGTTTCTTGTCCTTTAAAGTTGCATGATACTCCTTGCAGTTTCTCTTCCAATGTCCTATTTCCTTACAATGGAAACATACAACATCAGATTGGTCAGCTTTGACTTCTTTGCCTTTGGGTTTGGTCACACCACCCTTAGGCGCAATAAGCTTTTTCTTGGGTTTACTTTTACCCTTACCCTTCTTCTAGAAGAGTTTCCAACCAACATGGCAGTTCCTTTCTTTTTCTCAGATGCAAGTTGATTCTCATAATCAATCAGCATGTTAAGTATCTCATGAAGATCACAATCCATTTTATGCATATTAAAATTAATAACAAATTATGAAAAAGATTCAGATAGTAACTGTAAGATCAAATCTTGAGAAAGCTCTTTTCCCAGTTTGCACCCCAACTTCTCAAGCTCTTCAATAAGATCAATCATATGATTTACATGGGGTTCAACTGGAGAGTTTCCAGTCAATTTGGATCCAAATAAAGCCTTAGATAGCTGGTATCTAGTTGTCCTGCTTTGTGTACCAAACATCTTCTTAAGATGTTCAATGATTGCAGTTGGATCCATATCCTGATGTTTCCTCTGTAGTTCAGAACTCATAGAAGCGAGAATGATGCATTTAGTTTTTCATGAATGAGAACAATTCTCAAATTTCTGTACCAATCATCAAAATTTGGTCCTACCAACTTGTTGGTCTCAAGTATTCCACGCAGTGATATGACAGACATATTGAGAAATCTAAAATATAGAAAAGAAAAAGCAATAATATAAGAACATATTTGCATATATCATAAAGACATGGAATTTTATCTAAATGATATTTCCACTAATTATTTTAAACTATTTACCCTCATTATAGTCTAAGAAATATTTATTTCTGTTAGTGGAATAAAGGAGTCCTTCAACAATATGTATGAGCCGCTTGGAAGTCAAGTCGTTTCTCACATATATTTTAAAAGTAGGTACTCTTACCAATTGTATCCCCATACAATTTCCTTAAATAGCTCTATGTCAAATAGTCCCCTGGTAGTCAGGTTGATCCTAATGGCATAGTTGAGTTCAACCATCATGATAACAAAGAACTTATAAATTTTATACTCCCCGGATAGTCCAGGCGTGTAGTGTAAAATTGAATAATTCTTTCAATCCATACATCTAATGCAATAAATAATTTTAACATATTCTCGAACTATAAGTCTCTTGGTAGTCAGGACGCTCCTTATAAACAAGAAATAGGTAGAATTATTTACTTTGATGGATAGCTCTATAATAAAATATCTTATATTTTATTATTTAAGAACTCAAATTTTAATAGGAGGGAATTGTTACTAAAACAATTTTTAATAACATGAAGATCAAATCTTTTATAGCACATGAATTTAATTCAAGTTGTCTACATGCTTAGTCCTAAATTAATTTACATCACATGTAATAAATAATTTGAAATATAAAGAACAAACATGAGACAAATAAGCATAATTCAACATACTATTAACATACATATCCTATATAGTGTAAAAGTTTAGGATGAAACTTTATATATCACATATAAATAAATTCATACCACAATAACTTTACGGTTCATAACAGTAACAAAGAAACTTCAAAAGCGTTTTCAATTCATCACATGCAATTGAGGCTTTAATAATATTTTGACATAATTTTATTCTTAATAAAAATAACATCAGGTGGTAAACTTTCAAAAAAATTCAAAAATTGAGAAGTATTATGATTTGAACTCTTCAAATATAATCTTAAAAATATTTCGTAAATAAATTTTAGACATGAGAAACCATGGCTCTGATACCACTGAAGGATTGCATATAGGTGTTCGTAATACGCAGCGGAAGACAATAACAATCCTAGGCAACACTTTTCGCATTTAAAATTTATTTATATGTCAAAGATCAAATCTGAGACGTACCTGGTGGAGAGAGTCTTGTTTCAAAAATTCTTCGATAGTGCAAAGATTCTATACGTATCCACACCGAGACCGGCCTTTGCTATCAACTTTTTGATCAATGATACCCGCGAACAAATAAAATTATTGTGCTAAAGTTCTTCTCAAAAACTGTAGCCCAAACGTGAAAGACAAAAAAAACTAATTTTCTTCTCAAGAGTATATTTGATTCCACGCCGCTCTCGCATTTT
Organism: Nicotiana paniculata; assembly: GCA_005239505.1. Lineage (NCBI taxonomy): Eukaryota > Viridiplantae > Streptophyta > Magnoliopsida > Solanales > Solanaceae > Nicotiana > Nicotiana paniculata. Next base: position 17,142 of record MDKI01109205.1, read on the forward strand.
TCTATATCTCGTGCCTTATATTGTACTGATATATTTATATCATTAAACATCACTTTGTTCCCATTAAGTTTAGGAGAATTGAGGCGGTGACTGAATGTGGTATTAGATCAATTCTCAAGTTGGACTTTTTCACAAATTACTATTGGAAAATATAAATCAATTTACTATTACAAATAGTAACATGTAATTTGTTCATGATATTAATTATACTCTCTGTGCTAGCAAATAATATAATAATATTTCATGTGGACTAATAACTATATTTATTTGACTAATTAAATTCTTTAATTCAATTGTCAAATAATAAGTTAATTAATCCTTTAGCAAAGATTAGAACACTCGTTAGTGTGCGACCCCATATGTTCAATACTAAGCCGGTAGTAAATTAATCATATCAATATACTAATCAAGGGGGCGCCTAGCAACACTCCTTAATGACCGGATAGAATGAAGTATACAATTTACTCTCAAGAACCGGTAGAAGAATAATGTAGTAATTCCTTCTGCCCTTATAGCTCTGGATCACCCTAGGATATGGTTCAACTGTCAAATCCTAATAGGCGACCAACTATGTGTTCATGTCAAATATAATCGATCATTGAATGACCTAAGAAACTCATTTCTTCTTTCATGCAATTGCCCTGGCCAAGGTCTTAGTTTGGTCGTTTATAATTCATGACAACATGGAGCTTAAACTCATTACCAAGAGTTGACAGATTCCATCTTGATCAATCACTAATTATACAAGTATGTAATCATACCCAACATCCTTTCAACTATCGCGCAAGGGCCATAGGTGTCTAGTATCAAAACACAATAAATAACTTGTCAATTACTATGACGATCTCAGGTCAAAAGAAATTCTTACATCACATTCTTTAAGAGAATATCCTATTGACAGTTTGTGGTAATTCTAACCATTAGGAATTATCCAATGAGCCGGTTCAATGATCATATCTCTATATGCATCATCTATCTATGTGATTTAGTTAATGAGATCAACTAATCTTTATCCCATAAAGATAATCACATAAATATTGATCTAACCGGACTACTAATGTCCAAATTAATAATCCTATGATCAAGAACAAATTTAGATTAAACTATAAGAAACTTTACTCTCATTTTCATGATCTCCATCACAATGTCAAGTCTCAAAATTTAATCAAGGACCTTATCAAGTTAATCAAACAATTAATAATAACTATAATAAAAGAATATCAAATGCCACATATATTTGATATCAAATAACGTTCACAAAAATATGTTCTAATCATCAAATGTGATATTGGATCTAGGGCATATCTACTATATCCCTAACAAACATGCCTACCTTTTCTTTGAACCTGGAACAAGACTATTCTTCAAAATCAACTTGCAAAAGAGGAATTGTATCATGTGATTATTTATGTCTAGATACATATCTCCGAAAATTCGTAGATGTTAACATAAGCACTATCCTTGAGGAAATAAAACAATTTTATATCACCATAATTTCCAATTATCAAGATTGTAAAATTGCTTCTGCAAATATACATGTTATCCCGTCGTCATGTTGTCACATATATATCATTCTACTTGTCATTGAAGCCTCATTTCTTATAATGGAAAGGTAATAGAGCCATGGAAAGAACAAAATCATACTGATAAACTTAATTAGACTCTCTTGGCAAGAATGTCCATCTATTAGAAACAGCCTCTCTAACCTCACAAGGTAGGGGTAAGATACTCTGCGTACTCCACGGTGTGCGATAATACTGGATATGTTATTGACTTGAAAAGTTAAGACCACAGTTGATAGAGAAACAATAGCATGAAGCTTTTGATCGTGGCACCCACAAAATCCTAATAATAGATGGTGAAATATGGTTTTGATTGATGTCTATGAAAGACAGTAGCATATGAAGGATCATATGACTTTACCTAATTATATGTGCTTGTGCTGTAATTATAATTTGAGACCATTTTGCTGAATATATTATGGTCCTACTTTCATGATAATATATAGAGGAAAAGTCTCCTCAATTAAGGTGAAGAGAAGGGATGAAGATCAAATGCTTAGGGATCTTTATACAAAGAACTGGCCGGATTCACGATTTATTTTCCTAGCTGGTATACATAGAGCCAGTGGCGAAGTCAGGAAATTCAGTAAGGGTATTCAAATTTTGAACACTCTTTGCCAATGAGCTATGCAAGGGTATTCAAAGTCTATTTTTTAATCAATAACAAGTACTAATATTTTATCTTATACGTAGTATAATTTTTCGGCGAAGGGTGTTCGGTTGACCACTCTTGGACCAACATAACTCCGCCCCAGCATAGAGCATACAATGATTATACATGGTTATACGCATACTATACAACTATTTTCAGTTTAAGTGATTGGGTGGACGGCTTTTTAGGTTAATTTTTCAATTATTTAGTTATTGACCTACTTGGACTAAAAGATCCCCGGATACATATCTCAATTTTAGCATGGTAATAAGTGCATGAATCTAATCACGCGAAGACACCTCCGGTAAATGGGAAGCACATAATCATCATTCAAGAAAAATAGAGGCTAGAAAAAACATTGCTTGGTGAATGTATATATGGAACTGGTATACGTGACTATGTCATTTAAAAGCTTAAGCTATTAGAGGGAGTCCGATTTTAAGTTACTCAATTTATATTATGTCTCATCCAGAACTAGTGAGAAACAGTAGCACTCGAAATACCATAAAATTTCCCTTCTGAACTGACGTCTCAGGCTGAATGCTAATGTCTTCTGAAAATAGCAAAGTATTGGAGCCTTAATATTCCAAGCATAAGCTGCTGCTAGACAAACAATGAAACAATTGACAGCTTGGCATGTGAACTCCTAAGTTAACATGCCTAGCAGCAAGGGCATACGCAAGAATTTGTTTAAGCGGTATCGAAATTTATAGAACAACGGGAATATATAACTTTAGTTATCATACTTCGAGACATGAAATAGCCTAAGTCTATTCTTTTTGTTGAGTCTTAAGTTATAAAAGGTCCTGAGTTCAATTCTACTTAATCGTAATTTTTCGCCATTCGAACCTCACGTAGCCAACACACCCGGAGACAATCTGTGTCAAGTAGTATAATTTTTTCTTACTTATCCGTTTTCTCACAGTAGTAATATTTTTAGGACGAAGCGGTGTCACGTGACACGGCTTCATTGAACGTGGGTCCGCCCATGCCTAGCAGCCTGCAAATAGGTCCTTAAGGTGAAAATGACTGTAAAATAGCTCTCTGGATATGAAAATTAGATCAACAACGAAAATCAGAATATGAAACGTTATCTTGTTCCTGACAGAAAATTATTGAGTTTTGGTTAAATAAGGACACCAAAAAACAAAAAAAAAAAAACGAGCTCAGATGTTCGTCTGCTGTAAAGTATTTAGATTGAAAGCTTGTGGGTCAGTGGAACTTACTCTAATATGGAGGTTTTAAAGTTGATATAATACATTAGCTACTCCATG
>ML346298.1:0-74100 GCA_005239505.1 Nicotiana paniculata
ATAGCATTTAGAGAGGAGATAAACGATAGTAAAGGTATTCTGGAGGACTTAAGCATGAACCAACAAAGCTAATTATTAACTTTAAACAAGTAGAATATTTAGTAAATTAATGGTGATTAACAGGAAAACCTAAATGACTAAACATGGTTGCAAAAACAGCTTCGGAATGTGCATAACATGTTAAACACTAAATCAATCAAATCGAAGGTAATGCAAATCAAAACAGAACAGTCATACACAATGAAGAAACCTAAGTTAGGAAACATGGTTAAGCAGGGAAAACTAATTACTTAATTGGCGAGAACAAAATCAAGACATGACTGTCATGAAATATATTTAGAGCTTAAACTAAACGATGAGGAAGAAATATACACAGGTGGAAGAAAACGATGAAAGAAAATAACACATCTAAACAGTGATACAACAAAAAGGATTAAACTATGACATATCCATGCTAATGGCACAAGAAACAGTTAGAAGGGGAGGAGGGGATACCAGTAAAAGTGTTTTTTTTGGTCGGGAAAGAGAAAGGAGGTCGTTGAACCTTACTGGATCCAATGGGGTTTGAAAATGAATCAAACCTTCATGAGTTGATTGCTCTAATTAAGAGCAATCGACCCATGAAGGTCTGAACCATTGATTGTTCTTGAATCGACCGGGGAGTAGTTTTTGGGGTTTTCAGATTTTTTAGATCCGAAATTGGTGCAAATGGACTGGTTTTTTTAGGGAAACCAGCAATGGGAGGTGGTGGAGGGGATGATGGTGATTGTCTAGTGAAAAGTTGGGGTTGATCGGAGTTGTTATGGTGGCCGGACGGCGGTGGGGTTTGAGGGGCGGCTAGGGTTTTTAGAGAGAGGAGAGAGAGAGACGGACAAAAGGGGTTAGGATTTGGTGAAATGGAGGGGGTGGGGTTTGGTTAGGACACTTATATAGTTTAGAGGGGGTGAGTTCTTGACTGTTCGATCCATTTCGATCAATGGCCAGGATTTGATCGGCTAGACCAAACGGTGTCGTTTGGTCAGGCTGGGGCCGGTCGGGTAAGGGATTGGGTTTGGGCCTGGGTTGTCTGGGTGCATAGAAAAATAGGGGTTGGGCCTGGGTCTTTCTTGGCCCAGGTCCGATTTTTTTTCTTAATTAATTAACTTAATTATTCTAATTAAATTAAACTCTAACTTAATCAAAAAATGTAGCAATTAATTTCAAAAATCTTATTTTTCATATATTTACATATTAATTAAGAATAAAACAACCAATTATATATTCTTAATTAAATCTATGATTTATCGAATAAAATGGTTAATTTTTATAGTAATTAGTTATTAAAAACTACATTACGTTAAATACTCGTTATTTGTCTATCATTTAATTAATTATAACTAATAACTTCATAATGCAAAATTTTCAATGATTTTGAAAGATGAATTATGGATATGCAAGCAATGCAAATAATTCACAATTAATTACTGAACAGTCAATCAATATTCATAAAATCAATTGATTTATTGGGATTTTTATAGGACGATAAGGCGAGTAAAAATCACATGCTCACACGCTCGAGGCCTCAAATCATATCAAACAACGCCGAAACCACGAATCGCACCCCAAATCCAAACTTTATGAACTTGAAATTTCAAACTTACACCTCCGATGCCGAAACCTATCAAATCACGTCCGATTGACTCCAAATTTTACAAACAAGTCACATTCGACATTACGGACCTGATCCAAGTACCGGAATCGCATTCCGACCCCGATATCAAAATGTCCACTTCCGGTCGGATTTCTCAAAAATCTCCAAATTTCTATCTTTAGCCAAACGACTTCAAAATGACCTACTGACATGCGAATTTACTTCCGATCGTGCTCCCAACTCCAGAATCACCATACGAAGCTATTCCCAGGCTCGGAATCCCAAACGAACATCAATATCACTGAAATGCGCTGGAAGCCAAACTTAGGAAATTTCTTCAAAAATGCTGACTTCCACAATACACACCGAAACGCTCCCGGGTCATCCAAAACCCGATCCGGACATAAGCCCAGGTTTGAAATGATCATACGAACCTGCAGGAACCTTCAAACCCAATTCGGATGTCGTTTACTCAAAATTCCAATCTTAGTCAATTTCTCCAAGTTAAGGCTTCTGAAATGATATTTTCTTTCCAATTTGACTCTGAACTTCTTGAAATTAAACTCTGACCATGCCTACGAGTCATAATACCTAAAATGGAGCTGCTCATGACTTCAAACCGCTGAACGACGCGCTAGAGCTCAAAATAACCGATCGGGTCATTACACATGATCTTTAAGTGATTCACACAATGAGACAGTGAAAGCCATTGAAAAACTCAAAATTACTTGTATTATATCCTATTGGCATTCTTTCTAAGTGAGTAGCAATATTTACAGCCAGGTTCTCTAATAATTAGTAGATGTATCGCTTATTCCTATAAGCATGTTATCTAGGTGGGCAGAGTAATAAGACAACGAAAGCAGTCGATTAGTTAATCAATTAAAGCCCTATAGACATGATATCTAGATGGGAATTAGCATAGGCATATATTAACACGATCCTATAGACATGCTATCTAATAATCACACTGTAGTTGCACAAATTGAGTGAATAATTATTGATGCTTGATTCCTATAGGCATGCTCTCTAATAACGCGTAGAAGTAGATATGTGAACAGGTAAAACACTTAAACTCATGCTTATGATAATTAAACAAGTTGAATGAGTGAGGTGTTTGAATTCCTATAGGTATGATCTCTATTAGTGTATAGAAATAGGCACGCCAAACAAAGTAGAAAACAAGCATGTAGACCTTATAAGCATGTTATCTATCCATTGATGCAAAATTTAAAGCATCCCAGCCCCCCTTTTATTAACTTCCCCATCATTCGTTATTACAAGTTATTACAGGCCATATGAAATAATCAAATATGAATAATTACATCAGAAGACCACTATAGGCCCAATATAGATAACCCAATGCTTTTCTAGGCCTTCGACAGCTCCAGTAGACCCAGAACCTAGCTCATGAAATCAGCAGTAACTCTGAACCCAATAGCCAAGCTCAACATCACATAGAATATATATCAAACATAGACGAGGGACTCCTACATGCTTATATACAACATGCTATATGTTGAACCAACTAGTCTAAAAAGGAATCCCACACATTTATTTTATTAAGACTGTAAAGATAATCATCACCAAAATGTATATACAAAAACACGCGACATGTTGGCAGGACACACATATGACAAGTTTATGCCTGTATTTTTTTTAGTTTTTTTTTTTGGGGGGGGGGGGNTTTTTTTTTTGGGGGGGGGGGGGGTCATCATAGGATGACAGACTACTTCTAAAGAATTTTCAAGCATTAGCATGGTCAAAAAAACTCAAGGCAATTTCAGAACAGGGGATCTAATTATGAAAACCTGAAGGATCAACAGAGACAAGCCTTAATAGAAGAGTTTGATCCTAAGGAATGACAATACATGTTCATAACAAGTGAAAAAGTATAGCATTTGCAAAATTAGCATAGTTGAGGAGGCATATTACTTAGTTCAAAATGGTAAGCATGCATGCTTAGTTTTCAAAACAACGATATTACAACAAAGCATGAATTAATTTAAAAGAGATTTACAACTAGGAAATTAAGGTACAAAGGTCACAACTAGAGAATGGTAAATAAGCAAGTAAGTAGGCATGCACAGTCTATAGAAGCTAGTAAGGATCTTAATTATGCCGAGTGTCACCCAAAGATTACTAAGTTCAAGATTATTGTGGTAGAAAACATTGCCCACTTAAGGTTAAATAGAGCAAACAAACTTCAGAGCTTAAGCTAGTCAACTATACATGATCATGAAATCTAAATGTAGTAAGACTTAACTAGGAGCATAAACAATACCAAAGAATATAGGATTAACCAAATACATCAATATGTTTGATTAAAGCATCACGACAACAAATTTGGTTCATGTAAGCAGGTAATAATAGAGTTCACATAAAGGACTTAAGGAAAATTCTGGGAAGAAGATGATTCCCTAGGAATTTCAGTGCAAGAATCCAGAACAAAGTTTTCGATAGACTCATAGTAAATAGAAAAACACAAAGTAAGCTTAAAGGTACCCAGTCATCCAAGCTGAGCATAAGAATCTAAATAGGTTATGACATTCAAAGACTCAGATTTACAGGGTATCTACAAAAGCGTGTAAAATAACATCATATTGGAGTCATATTAGTTCAAATAACATGAGTATATGAAGCACTGGAAACAAGCAAAAGAAGATAAAATTGTAAAAGTCAAGACACTCACCAGTTTGCTGATTCGACAAACAAAATAAAAGGGAAAAGCTAAGTGTCAGAAACAACTTGAATTCCACCAGCAAAGAGAACAACCAAAAAGACCCAAATCCTAGCACGTCAGAGTTCACAAGAGTCTCAAATGGACCTCGAGCAGTACTGGCACTAGGGAGGTTGTTAGAATGGATTCCGACGGCCTTGGCTTTCAGCCGGCCAAGATCAATAGATTTAGAATAGTCAGGAATAAGTGAGAGTGAGAGAATCATAGTGATTAAGGTCTGTCCAAAGGGGAAATTGGGGAGGGGTTTATATAGTGTTCTTCAGCGGACGAACATGGAAAATCATCAGTCAAACACAAGAAAGGAAAGAATATATCACATGCAATCAAAATCAGTAAAGAAAAAGGAAAATCTCAAACCCTCGTTGGGTCCAACGACCCTAAATCTAACCAATAATGCAAGAATTATCCCTTGTAGAGTGTGTATAGACGAAAGATCATCCAGATCTTCACAAAATCGCAGTAAATCAGGCCCGTTCTTTGAAAGGTAGTTCTTGCCAAAAATAGGGCAAGGACTTAGTAACACCATAGAAACGCACATAATAGTAAAGCATCACAAAATAGGTAAGTAAATCATGAATTGACTTCATTTTTAGGTTGGAATCAGAGAGGATTTAATGGTATGACGGTTTGGGTTTCTTAGATATGAGTGGAGAGATGAGAGAATACAGAGGCGGCTGGGCAGGGAGATGAGGATTAGGGTTTGGGTTGGATTAATTAAAAGGGGAGATGGGGATTTATTATGGGTCGTTGATCATTTAAGATCAATGGCCATGATCGAAAAGGGAGTGGGGCGGGTCGTTTAAACGGGTACCAACTGGGTTTAGATTAAGCGGTCGTTTGGTTTGGGCTGAAAAGTTGGTCTTGGGATTTTGGGGTGTTTGGGCCACTAATGTGGTCCGAAAATAACTCACAATTGGACTACAAATTAAAATACACGAAAATTATTAATAAAAATAATTTATAAAACTATTTAATAGATAATAAAACATTACTTGTCCAATAACGTGATTGAAAATAATAACTTAATATTAAAAAAATATAAAAAAAAAATTATTTGACATAAATAATGTAAAAAATATAACTTTGTGTGAACATAGGCTATTATTGCAAAAATTACATAAATAACTAAAATATAGATGTAAAAAATGAAGTAAAATATCATTAAACACACACGTGATATAAAATGATAAATTTGGATGATTAAGTCATCATAAATAATTTAAAGGGATAAAATTTAAGTAATTTAAATGCAAAAAAATTAATTTTAAGGCTCTAAAAATTATGGAAAATTCTTGTATAAATCTTGTGAGTTAAATAATGATGCAAAATAAAAATTTAAAAATATATATACTATTTGGAAAAATGTGAGGGAAAAATTGGGTATCAACATATGCCCCTCTTTACCTGAGATTGATGAAAGAGTTATCGGGTAAAGAAATGATGACCAATTTTGGCCGAATTGAGTGGGAATGATGTGATATAAAAAATGGGACTGAACCCTGGTTCCTGAGTTGCCTACATATCCCCGGTGTTACGGGAATCAGGCCGTGTGTAGTTCTTGATCCAACGACGAACGAAACTGATTGAGTTATTATAAGAGGGTGGTGCTGTAGGTAATGGATAATTTAGGGAGCTATGGATGCAAATTTTGGACGTTACAGGTGTATGAGGCAGATATTTGAACGGTCATAGAAAAGGTAGTCAATTATTGATAGTCGGTTACGTTTGAGGTAGTCGAACGTTGTGAACAGAAACTGGAGCGAAGATTTCTCTTGTTTGTCGAACGGTTACCTCCCGAATTACCTGCAAAACTTAAAATACATTGCATGCAGGAATATATAGGTTATTGTGACAATGATGCAAATTCCCTTTGGACCATGAAGTTTGTCTTTGGACGATGAGGATGATGTCCTTAGACCATGATGTCTTGGGCCATAAAGCGTATGATAAGGGATTCGCAGGCCATGAAATGGTGTCCTCGGGCCATGAGGATGATGCCTCCGGACTATGACGCCTTTGAATAATGATGCGTAATTTTGAGAGATTCTCAGGCCATGGAATGGTGTCTTCCAGCTATGAGGATGGTGCCTTCAGACCATGATGCCTTCGGACAAAATGGTGATGTTTCAGCCTATGAAATGCAGAGATATGATGCCTAGTTGTATGTGAGGATGAGACAATATAAGGCTTAGTCTTATATGAGATGTGGGTAGTGATTGGTTTCTGACAAGGAGAGGCCAGGCTTAGCCTCATGCGATAGTGAGGGCAGTGTTTTGCCCTATGCAGAGGAAGGCAGTGAGAAATGCCTAGTATCATGCAAAGAAAGGCAATGCGTAGCCTTATGCAATTACGGAGGCAGTGCTTAGCCTCATGCAAGAAATGGAGAGAGTGCTTAGTCTGATGCAGAGAAAGGCAGTGCTTAGCCTTATGCAATTAAGGAGGCAATGCTTAGCCTCATGCAAAAAAATGGAGACAATGATTAGTCTCATGCAGAGAAAGGCAGTGCTTAGCCTTATGCAATTACAGAGTCAATGCTTGGCCTCATGCAAGAAATGGAGACAATGCTTAGTCTCATGCAGAGAAAGACAGTGCTTAGACTTACACAATTAAGGAGGCAATGCTTAGACTCATGCAAGAAATGGAGACAATGCTTAGTCTCATGCAGAGAAACGCAATGCTTAGCCTTATGCAATTAAGGAGGCAATGCTTATCCTCATGCAAGAAATGGAGACAATTCTTAGTCTCATGCAGAGAAAGGCAGTGCTTAGCCTTACGCAATTAAGGAGGCAATGCTTAGCCTCATGCAAGAAATGGATATAATGCTTAGTCTCATGCAGAGAAAGGCAGTGCTTAGCCTTATGCAATTAAGGAGGCAATGCTTATCCTCATGAAAGAAATGGATACAGCGCTTAGTCTCATGCAGAGAAAGGCAGTGCTTAGCCTTATGCAAGAAAATCAATGATCAACTGCGAGAGAGTAAAGTATTTCTTAGCTTGATGTGTTTGTGTTTCGCAACTTGTCGTCAATTATGGTAATGATTTCACTGTGCGTATGTATTTGCGAATATTACTGTTATGTATATCGTACTTGAATTCAAAGGAAAATTATGAGTTTTTGCGGGGGACAGTTGGTTCGTGCTCTTGATTCCCTGCTTTGCCTTCATTCCTGTCTTGGGGTCCTACTTGAGTTACCCTGGGTAACATTTGGCTGCCGTAGAAACAAAGTTTCAAAAAACATGTATGCATTTGATAAAATTATTTGCAAAAGTGTAGTTGTTTGAAATTTATCATAATTCATTACATCAAATAATTTAGATGAAGCGGTGACTACGACACATTCAGAGACATCGCAACCTCTTTGCTTTAGGATTTTGAGGGTCCTCCTTAAAATTCTGCCCCAGTTTAAATGCATACTCCTGGCAATACATCCCTTGGCTGTTACACACGTGATGAAATCAGACAAACTCAATATCCTGCCCCAGTTTCTGATCATGGGGAAATGAAGATTTTATTAGGATGTGACCGAACCCACAGAGCTGCCTATGTATCCTCTCTTAAACGGGAAGGAGGTCAAGCATAGTTCAGTTACATCAAATGGAAAAATGCAAACAATCTTAGATATAGTATCTCTTGACTGCTTCTGGATTGATAGGTTTCGACCAAATCTCTCCGTCTTTTTCTTCAAGTATAAGTGCTCCTCCTGTTAGTACCCGATGAACCATGTAGGGACCTTGGTAGTTTGGTGAGAACTTTCCCTTTGCTTCATCCTGATGCGGGAAGAATTGCTTTACAAATTGCCCCGGTGTGAATTTACTTGGCCTGGCCCTGTTGTTAAAAGATCTTGCTATTCTGTTCTGGTAGAGTTGACCATGACATACTGCATTCATTTTTTCCCATCAATGAGAGCTAGTTGTTCATAGCGGCTTCGTACCCATTCTGCATCACTGATATCAGCTTCTTGTATGATTTTTAGAGAAGGGATTTCTACTTCGGCAGGAACAACGACCTTAGTACCATAAACCAGTAGGTAGTGAGTTGCCCCAGTTGATGTGCAAACTGTGGTACGATATCCAATAAAAGCAAATGGCAACTTCTCGTGCCATTATTTGTAATTGTCCACCATTTTCCTCAATATCTTTTTGATGTTCTTGTTGGCGGCTTCTACAACTCCGTTCATTTGTGGCATATATGTTGTGGAGTTCATATGCTTGATCTTGAATGTTTAACACATGGCTTTCATTAAATTGGCGGCGAAATCAGTAATGATTGACTCTGGTACTCTGAATCGACAAACAATACGGTCCCGAACAAAATCCACTACAACCTTCTTAGTTACCACTTTATAAGATGCAGCTTCAACTAGTTTTGTGAAGTAATCTATGGCCACCAGAATGAACCTATGCCCATTTGAAACAGCATGCTCGATTGGGCCGAAGACATCCATACACCAAGTGGATAAAGGCCAGGGTGAACTTGTTGCATTAAGTTCATTAGGTGGTACTCGTATCATGTTAGCATGTATCTGGCATTGGTGACACTTTTGAACATACTTGATGCAGTCTGTTTCCATAGTCATCCAGAAATACCCTGCTCTTAATATCTTCTTAGCTAAGATGAAACCATTCATGTGCGGTCCGTAAGTTCCGGCATGTATTTCCTCGAGCAATCTGGATTCCTCCTTGGCATCGAGACACCGTAGTAATCCCAAGTCAGGAGTCCTTCTATATAGAATTCTCTCTCTTTGAAAGAAATGATTGGCTAATCTTCGAAGCGTGCGCTTCTGAGTATGGGTAGCAGTCTCTGGGTATTCTCCCTTTTCCAGGTACTTCTTGATGTCGTGGAACCGTGGATTTCCGTCAATAACTTCTTCAACATGAGCACAATAAGCTGGCTATTTATGAATCCCTATTGGGACAAGATCAATGAAATTCTCTTCCGGGTGTTGTATTATGGAGGACAAAGTGGCTAATGCATCTGCGAAGTCAATCTGAATCCTTGGAACATGTTTGAATTCTATATTTGTGAACCTCTTGATGAGCTCTTGTACACAGTGCAAATATGGAAATATTTGGGTGTTCTTCGTAGCCCATTCCCCTAGAACCTGGTGTACCAAAAGATCTGAATCTTTGATTACCAGCAGCTCCTGAACGTTCATATCAATGGTAGCCTAATGTTCTTCCATATTGTTGGTGCATGAAAACCTGAGTTTTGCGGATACCAGATAGTGTTGGCCAGTCTCTGATACTAAGATAGCTCTGATACCCACTCCTTTGAAGTTTTATTCCTCATCGAAGAACATTCTCCAACCATCATATGCCTCGGTGATATCTTCTCCCACAAATGACGCCTTCTCATCGGGGAAATATGTTTTCAATGGTTCATATTCTCCGTTTATGGGATTTTCTGCCAGATGATCTGCCAGTCCTTGTCTTTTGACTGCCTTCTGAGTTACAGAGACGATATCGAATTGGCTCAAAAATATTTTCCACTTTGCTAACTTACCCGTAGGCATGGGTTTCTAAAAGATGTATTTTAGCGGATCCATCCTTGATATGAGATATGTAGTGTATGCAAAGAAATAATCCCTCAACTTCTCATCTATCCACATCAAAGCACAGTAGGTGCGTTCCAGCAAAGAATACCAAGCTTCGTAAGGCGTGAATTTCTTGTTCAGATAATATATCGCCTACTCCTTTCTTACGGTTTCATCATGTTGTCCCAAAACACAACCAAAAGCTCCCTCTAATACGAACAAATAAAGTAGTAGAGGCTTTCCTTGTTCTGGTGGGACCAGAACAGGGGATTTAGATAAATACTCCTTGATTTTGTCGAAGGCTTTCTGGCACTCTTCAGTCTAGCTTGTTGCAACATCTTTCCTCAGCATCCTAAAGATTGGCTCACATATCATAGTTGATTATGCTATGAAGCGGCTGATGTAATTAAGACGTCCTAAAAAGCTCATCACATCTTTCTTATTCTTCGAAGGTGGTAGGTCTTGGATAACTTCGACCTTTGATGGGTCCAACTCAATCCATCGGTGACTGACGATGAATCCTAACAATTTTCCAGCAGGGACTCTGAAGGGACATTTTGCAGGGTTCTACTTCAAATTGTATTTTTGAAGCCGATCGAAAAATTTCTTCAAGTCCGCTATATGATCCAAACTGTTTTTAGATTTGATGATTACGTCATTCACATACAGCTCTATTTCCTTATGTATCATGTCGTTGAAGATGGTTGTCATGTATCTCATGTAGGTGGCTCCAACGTTCTTCAGACCAAACGACATTATTTTGTAACAATATATCCCTCATGGCGTAATGAAGGATGTCTTCTTGGCATCCTCTTCATCCATCCAGATCGGATGGTATCCTTCGAAGAAATCCACAAAGGATTGGAGCTCATGCTTGGCACAATTTTCAATCTGTATGTGTATGTTGGGCAATGGGAAATCATCTTTGGGACTTGCTCTATTCGGATCTCGTTAATCAACACATACTCTAACTTTCCCATATTTTTTCGGAACTGGCACAATGTTGGCCAACCAAGTCGAATATTCGACCACTCAGTGAACCTTGGCTTTGATTTGCTTGGTGACCTCTTCTTTATCCTCAAACTCATATCCGGCTTGAATTTTCTGAGCTTCTGCTTTACTCGTGAACACATGGGATTAATGGGTAGCTTGTGAGCCACTATGGATGTGCTCAAACCAGTCATATCGTAGTAAGACCATGCAAAGATATCTTCATACTCTTTAGGAATCTGATGTGCTTTTCTTGCTCTAACGGTCTCAGTTTTTTTCAAATTAGAATTTGGTTTATTTTCAAAGTTTTCCACTTCTCTGATGATTTTCTCAGGTATTATATCATCTTCCAGATCCTCCGAATCACTTTCCTCATGTCGCGTTGTCTCATTACATGTCACAATCGTAGGTTCATTGGAATAAGTAATAATAATGCTGAAAAAGAAAATGTAAAAAATAATAACAAATACGAAAAGAAGTAATGCATTAATAAAATCTTAAAAATGTAAACAAGTGCGGCTCGATGACTCGAGCAATTATTTTCAAAACAAAATACTGAAAAATGTCTCAAATGCTCAAAACTATTTTTAAAGTAATTCATGCTAATTTTCCAAGCTACCCAGAACTCGACGGGCCCGGTATGGTGCAACAGTCCAGTATTGAGAACATATCTTTTATCCACGGTTTGAATGGTAAGGTATTCTTCCTCGTCCTCCCCTTCAACTATTGCACGCAGTCCATATCCTTTTCATCTAGAAACAACTTCCTCATGCCCACTAAAACTTCATCTTCCTCGGACCCCCACATCATGTCAACTTGATGGAATGTCTGGTGCAGAGGTGGTACCGGTTTTTCTAGTGGATAATAAGGACCACGCCATGGTGGTGACCGATCCTGGTCCTCCTACCATGTGTATTCATATACGAGTCCAAAAGTCGTGCCATGACACTGTGGTTGTATGGGTTTGGTGATCCCTTGGAGATTTTTGCTGAGACCCTTGCCGGGGTCATACCCTGTACATAGCAGTATGCTTTCTATTTTGTTGCTCCACCATCGGTCTTTTTCAATTGCGCTGACTCGATCAATGCAATGGTATGTTTCTCCACCCAGTTTGTTTCTGTTTTCGATGACTGGGACAGTCTGATTGGTGTAGATGGGTTTACTTCCATCTCCATGAATGATCACCTCCTGATGACTCCACTCAAACTTCATAGCCTGATGCTGGGTTGAAGCCATTGCACCAGCAACATGTATCCATGGTCGTCCCAATAATAGGTTATAAGTAGCAAAAATATCCAGCACCTGAAACTCGACATCAAACCAAGTCGAGCCCTTCTGTATACTGAGGTTGATCTCTCCAATGGTAGCTCTATGATATTCATCAAATACTTTCACATTCGTATCTTGTGCAGAATTTTATCTCGCTAATCTCTTCAGAGTAGTCAGTGGCCATATGTCGAGACTTGAACCCCCATCTATCAGGACCCTGGCAATGAACTTTCCTCAAATTGCATTGTGATGTGTAGTTCCCTGGTGGGAGTCAATCCTTCTGGTGGTTATTCATCTTCATGAAAGGATATTATGTGACTCTCCAATACCTTTCGGACCATGTTAGCCATCTCCCCACTAGTGATGTTGGTGGGTATATAAGCTTCACTCAACACATTCATCAAAGCATTCCTGTTTGTGTCTGAGTTTTGCAGCAGTGACAAGATGGATATCTGAGCGGGAATTTCGTTCAAGTGGTCAACGACAGAGTACTCTCTTGCTTGCACCTTCTTCCAAAGATCATCATTTTCAGTCTCGATAATAGGCAGGTTAGGTAAAACTTTTTTGCTTGTTCCTCCTAGGTACTCAGGTGTATAAACTCCGCCAATTCTAGTCATACCTTGTGCTGCCCCTGTATCCTGCATTTTTTCTTTTCCTTTTTTCCTTGCTTCCTCAACATAGTCCCATGGGATGGCATCAGACTGGTAGGATGGCGTGGGAGCCACCATCACGGTGAAGGGTGTAGATTCCTCCACTTCAAACGATGCCAAGGTTTGGACCACAACCGGCATAAGGGTGACTAGAGAAGTTTTAGGAGCATCTCCCTCTCGAATAAATCTTATTGACCCCTCCGGGTACCATTCTTCATTTTTCTCTATCATATTCACTCACTCACCTCTGTGATTCGAGAGAGAATTGCAACAAACATTTGGTGCAACATCCTTTTCCTGTATGACCTTAGTGTCGATCAATGTCTGAATTTTATCTTTCAATGTGCGGCACTCATCAATGGTGTCACGCCAAAAATCGAGGGACGAGACCGGCACATAACCGGGTGAACCCAATCAAGAGGACTTGGATTGCCTTTCCTACCCAACGAGTTTTCCTCGTATATACAGTACACCATATTCCATATGAAATAACAAATTAAGATTTAAGCGTGGATTTACAAACCTAAGTTCATTTCTCTTTTAGCATTTCAACAATTTGATTCCCAAAGCATACACAATACATACATAACTTTCCAATACGGACCACGATTTCGAAATACGTACAGTGACTACCCAAAACACATATATACACCCACATCATGTCTACGGAGCCTCTACGAATACTAGGAATTTATACCATACTTTGCCGGCAACAAGGCCCCGACTATACCTTACAATACATAATAGACTCAAAAGAGATGGCATGAATTACATACTTACTGAAAGATGAGGAGGAGGCACCACAAACGGCGAACTGAGCTACCTACTATGGACCCACCTACATCCATATAAAATATGTAGCGCCCCCGGCAAAAGGGACGTTAGTACTGTGGAATAGTACTAGCATGTATGAGCAAACTTTACTCAAAGTAAAATCAAGAAATGCACAGATAGAAAGCAGTTAAAGGACCAACACATAGTTCACAGTGATATAGCAACAAGTACAATTGAGAGCCTTACAGATTCTAATTGCAACACAATCACATTTCAGCTTCATTACATTCTGTTGCGGCGTGCAACCCGATCCCACCTTACATTTTACACTCCACCCTTGTCACCTCTCTACCCTTATTACTTCGTGTTGCGGAATGAAACCCGATCCCACCGTACAATATTACACTTCACTCTTATTACCTCTCCACCCTTATTACTTCCTGTTGCAGCGTGCAACCCGAACCCACCGGACCATCACATTTCATAGCAAACAATAACAGCCCACAATTCAATCACAAGGCTTCATATCATCAAAACAATTTCATAACACCAAAACAATCATGTGTTCACAATAGTCTTTATCATCCATTAATTCAACCACAAAGGTATTCATCAACTATAATATAAATTCATTACAACCAACAATCCATATGAAGTTAAGCTACAATAAACCTTGCCAACAATGAGTCATATACGATATTTCCACAGTCATTTAGTTCAATTAGATTAATTCACAATTTCCTCTTCATCACTTGTTACATATCCCTAATCACTTAGATATATTTACACATTTGGGTTTGTCATCATTCTTTCACCAACATACTCAAGCATTTAACGAACCTTGCACATGTTAAAGTAATCACATAGAAGTCACCTTTCACAACCTCAACTATCACGATAATCGACTAAGACAAATCAGAGAATGCAATCTCACACATCAACAAAATCAGGCAATCAACTCACATATACTCAGCAAGAAACTCATACCGAATGTTTGTACACCAACACGGTGACTCTACAAAGATTAAAGTTAGCCATACATACCTCAAAGAGCTTTTCCTTAAGTTATACCGGGTACCCCAACACCTCTAGCAATAACAATCTATAACGAGATAGCGGAAAAATAATTAGGGAGATTACCCATGGAGTAACTCTCTTAGGAATTCCATCAAACACCTAACATGTGAAGTAGACTACAAGGTTTAAAAATGGAAATTTCTTCTTCCCTCACCCAAATTTTAACGTGAGTTACCCAAATTGGTTCTTTAATATCACATACTACAACTTAGTCCCACATGCATGGCCTATTTCACTTTTTATTTTCGAGACCCAACCTATGTGTGTTTATTCTTACACAAAATCTGGGAAATTGGGAAGTTAGAGTGAAGACTACCTCTTTGAGTGAAGAAGATGACAATAACTTGCTAATTTCCGAGATTGAGTGATTTTGGAAAACCAAATTGGATGATGTTGGAACCTTCTCTCTCAAGAAATTTCTTCTTCTCTCTCTATTTTTGGTCAAAAATTGGTTAAAAATGAAGGGAAGGGGTGTTTTATAAAATAGGGGGTCGGGTTAAAAATTTAGAAAATAGGAACCCCGACACAGAAATATGGTCAGGAATGCGATCGCACTCCTGCTATGCGGTCCGCATTCCTGGCTGCATAGTTGGTCTCCAAATGGGTAAAAATGGTAACCACACTGCCCAGGTATGCGATCACTATGCAGTCTGCTTACCTGTTATGCGATCGCATAGTGCGTAGCATAACCTCCCTCGCAAAAAACATGGGGCAAGAATGCGACAACTATGTGGTCCGCATACCCAAAATACGATCGCATTCTGGGTCGCATAGTTGTCCTCAATTTGGACAGGCTACTGTCCAGGTATGCTACCACTATGCGGTCCGCATACCTGTTATGCGATCACATAGTGCGTCTCATAACACGCAATTTCTGGAAAATTTCTTTTTTCAAGTTATGGGATACATAGACCGTTTTAAGAATTTCTACAGTTATAACAACACAGGGACTTATTCGGGCATTATTTTAGACATAGAAATTTTACGGGTCTTTACAAATGGTATGGCCCTTCATGCCTAAATGATAGGCACATGTCTTGTTGGGTTGATCCACCGGGAATAATTATCCATAGCAACGGCAGGAATGTGAGTGACGTAACCAACTTTGGCAATTGGGGTGTACTGTCTACGTGGTCTTCGGTCAAAATTTGGTCGTGGTTTTTGGTAGTTTTGGTCTGCGGGTGGTAATATGTGAGTTGAGTATTATAGGCATGATATGTGGTATCAGGTTGTTGGTATCTGGAGGGTAAAGGTTGGTATGTGGGTGGAGGTGTTTGGTATGTGAGAGGAGACTTAGGACCCTGGGCTACCATTATGGCACCTACTTCTTTCTTTTTCGAAATACCTTCCGATTGCAAAGCTTTATTCGTGGCCTGTAGCGCCTTGAAGTTGGTTACCATCCCACTCTTAATCCCTTCTTCTATTCTTTCTCCTAGCTTGATGATGTTGGAGAATTTGTTATTTTCAATAACCATTAACCTTTCATAATAATGCCGGTCTTGAGCTCTGATGAAGAAATTATTCATTTGTTCTTCTTCAAGTGCTGGCCTTCTTTCGGCGCTTCTGATCTCCAATGAGTAGCATACTCGCGGAAGGTTTCTGTTGACTTCTTCTTGAGGTTTTGAATGTAGAAAACGTCTAGCGCATTTTCCATGTTGAATCTAAATCTTTCCATGAAGTCTGACACAATGCTTACCCAACTAACCCACTTCTTTGGGTCTTAACTGATGTACCAAGACAAAGCATCTCATGTGAGGCTTTGCATGAACAATTTCATGCAAATTTGTTCATTCTTGCCCACTCCTACAAGTTTGTCACAATATGTTCTCAGATGTACCTTCGGATCACCAGTCCCATCAAACATTTCGAACTTGGGAGGTTTGTAACCCTCCGGCAGTTCCACATCCGGTTGAATACACAGGTTCTCAAAGTTTAGACCTTCAACGCCTTTACCGACTTCAACATTCTGAACTCTACCGGCGAGCTTCTTGAGTTCCTCTGCTATGTTCTTAATGAGCAGACCTTTTCGGTTGATTCGAGTATGTATATGGCTTGTTGCGGAGTATGGGGTAAAATTTACATATATGTCAGATTATTTTGGTGGTCTCCAGGAACTTGGGTATAAGGGTGGTCATTGGTTCAGTTTTGGGGATCAAGAGTAGGTTGTGGTGCATTCTGGGGAGTGTGATAAGTAGTGGTTTAGGGGTATTAAGCTGGATGATGAGGGTGTTGTTAAGGAGTTGGTACTTGTGGAGGATTAGGATTCTGAGGAGGTGTGGGATACTGGTGTGGTGCAGGAGGATTTGGTGGTGGGTTTTGGTTTTGTGTGTTTTGTGGTGGTGTCTGGTTCTGGGTAGTCGAATTTTGCTGGTTAATGTCGGGGACATGGAGAGTGAGGGAAAGGTTTGCCAAGTTTCGAACCTGCTCAAGTTCGCCTTATAGTTCCAACATTTTCTGTTCCAGACGTAAGACCAATTCATTCTGCGCCGGAGTACTTCGATCATCCGAGGTTTCAACGTTTTCTGCCATGGTAGCATTGTCTTTTCTGATACCACTCAAATCATCCATTTTCCCTTTTTCTTTGCCTTTGGGATCGCTTGGAGGAGAAGGAGGTGGAGGACATCTGGATCTAGTGTGATATGCTGACGATGCCAATATGCACGAACCAACCTTGGGGAATGGTAATAATAAAAAGAAAATAAAAACAAAACAAAAGGTATCCAAGTTAGTAAGGAATATTGAAAGAATGCTTGCGGTATTAAAACATGTTTTGCAAGGTCATGCAATAATTCGTATCCTAATTTACGGGACCTCATTATGCCTGAGATAGGCCTAAGCGACATATAGACTTGGAGAAAATCGATGCCAATAATTGCGTCATTTCAGTAATGCAAAAAATGAGTCAAACCTTTACTAAATCAAAAATATTAATAAAGTTACTAATGGCATTTATCCTTATTACAATCGAGATATAAAGCTAAGATAGAAAGCGGTAAAGAATATCATTTCCTAGTCTACTTGGTCCTTGAAGGACCTTCCCCGTGCTTGGCTCTTTTGACTCCATCAATCAGGTTCCCCAGATCGCGCATATCCAACAATAAGTAAGCCTTTGATAGATTCCCTCCTTCATTGCCATCCGTGCTTTGACAATCTGAGAGTCGCTTCCTCATCTTTCCTTCAAGCTCCACAAATCCTTGTTTCAAGTATTCCAATCTCTCTGTTGACTTAGCCGCAATTTCCTTCCATTCTTTTATTGCTTCCATGTTCACTTTCTGCTGTTCCAGATGTTTGGCTTGAGATTCAAAAACCCTTTTGTGTAGCCTTCTATACTTAACCTTATATCTTAGAAGCTCCATCTATGATCCTATATTTTAGATCGACTCCTGGCTTGATGTATCCCGCTACATCGTCCACCAACCACAATGGATAGAAGTACACATGACCGACATAATACATGTCTGGATCAATGGTTTCTCTTTCCACGATGATGTTTTGGTTCCACATATGTGTGCCTCGAACTTCAATGGAATGACGTCCCCTTTGAAATCTTCCTTATACTGGACCATGTTGGATACTTGGGGTATGTCCTGTTTTCTTCCCGCTTGTCTCATTACCCTTATAGGAGCATAAGGATAGATGCCTCACAACCCGATCAATAACAAATGAGTATTCTCTCTTGACCTGATGATGAAATCACTACTAGGAAATCATTCAAACATCTAATGTATTTGCTCGTCTGTCAGATTGCTGAAGAAACGCACCCAACTTACAACATTTCCAGGTTGTGCAAACATGTCTGGGATAAATGTCATTCAATGGCCTTCATAGAAGCTCTTGATGATATTCTCCCCTCTAAAAGTGTTCAAATAGCCAAACTTATAGTAACACATTACAACCTTCTAAGTTTTCAAATCCATGCTTGCATCAATCTAGAGTGCGGTATATTTTAGCTAAGATCATAGGGATGATGGTATAAGTTTGTCCTTCGATGCCTTCCGTCAAAGTCCTAGAGACCATGACTAAATGAGTATGGATCCTTCCCTCTTTCATTGGAATATCAACAACCCCAAGAAGAAGACAATGAACACATAAACCCGGAGGTGCGTCCAACCCAAGGAAGTAATCGCAAGTTCATCATGATAAAGACGATAGGACTTGATACGCCCATGCCGTTCGTAAAGAAATTTGAAAGGGATGTATGACTTCTTTAAACAGAGTAGATCATCAATTTTCTTGACACCCAACATCTTTAGAAAATGGGGAGGGGGGGGGTGCGATTCTCTGGAACTAGTAATCCTGGGCTATCCCATGGCAACTTAGAGAAGCCTCCTATTTCTTCCAAGAGAGGAGTCATTTCTGTATCGCCTAATCGAAAGACGACCCTTTTCTTATCCAGAACATGGTATCGGCTTCAATAAATGACCTATTTGGTTGAATAGCAAGGATGGCATATTACCCAATACTCTTCTCACATGGTTCTTATTTCAAGGTGCAAGGTCTTTCCATCAATCGAGTAGCAAGGGTGGGATATTTTGGACCATAGCGAACCTGGGGACTTCGTGCCTCATATTCTGCAAACAAACAAAAGTTAGCCCTTTCCCCCTCCAGATTTGGCTATTGACGCAATAATGATCAACACATTGGCTCATTTTCTCCAAGAAATGCACATAATATGATAGTGCCCATTGGGATTGCGGAAATCCAGTCTGACATTGGACAAGGTTTATCTTAGCGGGTTGTTACGTTAATAATGCTCCAACCCATACTAGGTTCAGCATGATGCATGTACATTTTAAGTTGGAGTAGGGTTTCTAGAATGGTCTAGACTGGTACTCGTAAGTGGAAAACTTGAGAGGGAAAGGCACGGGACATTCGATTGCACCGTTGATCGACTAGTCTAGCGCAAATAAGCCTTTCTGATTTTAAAATGACAATTTTGGAAGAGCGCCGACACTCATCAAGCGCCGCTATGTTGATAATTGGCACGAGTGGAGTATGATGTGGAGCATGTTTTATGCAGAGATAATAACACGTTTCCAAATATTTACATGATAAAATATGTGAAAGTAGTAAATACAATAGCAAAGTAAACGTAAAAAAAAAAGACAAAAGGAAGAAGTCAGTTTAGTTCGCAAAATATATGCAAAAATGTAATAAAGCAAGTAAAGGATTAGGCATGATATAGAAATTTTGACAAGATAAAAGAGAGGTCATAACAAGTAAAGGTGAATAGGGGGAGGGATGTGCATATCATAGCAGATTTAAACAAATAAAGGTGAGGAAGGGAAGGGATGTGCATGTAACAAAGAAAGGAATCCACATAAGCCAAGATTCATTATGGTAAGAGCCTAAGTGTGATATCCCCAGCGGAGTTGCCATGCTGTCGTGCCCCTTTTTCTCGCGAAATCGGGTTTTGATGTGTGACAACTCTTTAAATAGGGTGTTAAAAGAGAAGAGTTGCCACCTAACGATGTTAAGGTGCGTTAGGGCATCTATTTTCAAATAACTCTATTTGTCTAGTCAACGTCACAAAAGATCGGGTAAGGGCTCAAATTACCTCAAAGAGAAGGTGTTAGGCACTCTTCAAGGTCCACAACTATGGGTCTCGATCGAACTTAAAACTATGTGGATTATGTAATTAGGCTAGGTGATTAAATAAAGAGGGTATAAAAATCGAAGGAATTAGTATAACACAATGAGAATTGGTACAAATTCTAAATGATTACAAGGATACAAATGCATTGGTCTATGTTGAAAGACTAAGTGTAGATATCAAGTATATAAAGAAAAATTGGGGTCCCAAGTTTTTTAGCCTAAAGGATCACCCCGTGAAACATAAATAATACTTCACAACCTCCTCTAGGTAGGAGTTGCTCATATTATTCAGCGAGCACAGACTATCATTTCCTGCTACCTGATTACTATGTTCAAGTTGTTTACCTAAAATCATTCTAATTCAATTCTGAGTCGTACCCTATGGGTGCGCTAACCGTCCCATGCCTATGGTCCAGGAGGCTTTGGACCTACTATTTGGGTGGTTCTAGACTTTACTTATGTTTCTCAAAAATGATAAAACTAAGCGACATTCAAACAACTAGGACTTCACGTAAAGACAATTAAAGGCCCAAGTTAGCCTCCACACATAACAACAAATGCACGCGGGTAGATTTCATATTATGCAGTAGGCAGTTTCTGAATCGAGGTGTTGCTTAAACCTATAGGCATGGCTTCTTAGTGACCACACAGTTTAAGAATATCTCATGGGAAGTGCTGCAATTCGGATTATCGAGATTATAGATTACAAGTTATGAAAACCAATATACATGATCTCTAAGTGATTCGCACAATGAGACAGTGAAAGCCGTTGAAAAACTCGGAATTACTCATATTTTATCCTATTGGCATGCTTTCTAAGAGAGTAGAAATATTTATATCCAGGTTCTCTAATAATTATTATATTTATCGCGTATTCCTATAGATATTGTCTCGCCCCATTTTTTCTCGCGGAGTCCGGGTTTTGACGTTTCGGGACAACTCCCTTCCTTTTGGGATGAAGTATGGGATTTGAAGAGTCTCCACCTAACGGATTAAGGTGCGTTAGGGAATCTAAAGCAAATAACTCATAAACCCATTTACATCACCAGAGATTGGGTAAGGGCTCAAATTACCTTGAGGGTAAGGTGTTAGGCACCCCTCGAGGTCCACAATGGTGGGTCCCGACCAAACTTAATTTAAACGAATTAGTCCTTAAAGTAAAATAAAACAGTTTAAAAAACAAATAGAGATTACTTTAAAACGGAAATTAAAGGGGTCCTAGGTTTATTAGCCTATAGGATCACTTCTATGTAATACTCGGTAACCTTCCTCAAATAGAGGTGTTACGCGTAGCATTAGCGCACATATCATCATCTCCTTTACTACCCAATTACCCTCCCCTTTATTAATTATTACCTAAGCATTCTAATAGTATCCAATGCGTACCTTATGCGTGCTCTACCCATCCCTTACCTATGGCCCTGGAGGTGTTTAGGACCTCTATTTTAAGGTGGTTCTCGACTCACCTATGTTGATTAAAAGGAGAGCGAAAAACAAAAAATTAAATTGGACTGTCACATAAGGAGCAATTAAGGGGGCTCATGTTTACCTCCACAAATAGGCAAACAAATGCACGCTATTCAGACAAGCGATTTTTAATGATTTAGGATCCTATAGGCAAGATATCTAAATAAGCATAAACAGAATATATAGCAGTTTTATTAAAGCGAGGATGTGAGTATCCATCAGTTTGCCTACTGATCTTATGACTTACTGAATCTGGGCACGTTTCAAGCAGAAAGAAAATCACAATTTTAAACCCAGGATTTTAATTATCCTACAGGCTTGTCTAAGTGATAACCGGGCAGAATCCAAGACCATAATTTATAAACCAGAGATTGATTTTAACGGGAAGATTTTGTTTGTTTTTTAGATCCTATAGGCATGCTTTCTATGTTCTGAAACTGATTACAAGCATTATTTCCTATAGACATGATATGTAAACACAGAAACTGATTTTTACACTTTATTTCCTATAGGCATGATATCTAAGTGTCAAGACTAATTTTGATATGTGTTTCCTATAGGCATGATGTCTAAGTGTTGAAACCGTTTTTACACTTATTTCCTATGGGCATGATATCTAAGAGAGTGGAGATGTTAACAGAATGTTAGACAAGTTTGATAATTCCCAAAGAAGATCCTATATGCATGCTTTCTAATGCACATTGAGACTTGGGAATATGCATAAACATGGATTTTGATGCAGAATTGATAAACGTCCTACAACAGGATTTCTAGGATGCAGGTGTGAAATTTAGGACAACAAATAATGAGATAAGTCCTATAGGCATGGTCTCTAATTCATATAAATAATCACAACAATCCTATAGGCATGATTTCTACCCGAACCCAACAAAAATATATATAAAAATACCTCCCAACTTTTACTAGTAACCCCATATCTATTTTACAAAGATTATTATTATATGCCAAAACAAATGAATTACATAACGAAAATCACTATACTATAGGGAACCTTGGCATGCCTAAAGTTAACCTGGAAGTCAGGCCTTCAATTAAGTCTGAACTACACCAGCAGTTCATAATAACATCACTGGGCTTCTGGTGTGTCAAATTTCCCAAGGGCCTCAGTGACCCCGGGCAATGCTCACATCAGAACCTTTTCAAAGAAACAATTTTTGTAAACAAGTTTGGAAGGTCAGCCCCAATGTGTCAGAGTTCAGAGGAGTCTCATGCAAATAGGGAGGTAGGGCTTAGCCTCATGCAAAGTTCGGGACAAGGCTTAGTCCCACGCAGGGAGAAGGCAGTGATTAGCCTTATGCAAAGTGGGGGCAATGCTTAGCCTCATGCAGGATTTGAGATAATTCTTAGCCTCATGCAGGATTTGATACAATGCTTAGTCTCATGCAAATAGAAGTCAGAGCTTAGCCTTATGCAAATATGAAGGCAATGCTTAGCCTCATGCAGGATTGAGACAGAGCTTAGTCTCATGCAATGAAAAAATAATAGTTGATAGCAGAATATTTCTTAGTTGGGAATGAGTTCGGTATCTTTGTTGTTATGAAGGCGGTGATTCCAAGGTGTGCATATTCCTTTTTCCTGCATTCAAATAAAAATCGTGAGTTTTGCAAGGGGGAGGTTGATTCGTGCCTCCGTCGGCTTTCTTGGTTTTCTCCACTCTGTCTGAAGACCCTGTTCAAATTATTGGGGCAACATTAGCTAAAGTAGAGTTTATTTCAAAGGCAGGCATGCATAGTTTTCAAAGACATAGTAAAATACAGTTTAGAAATTGGTTAGATGAACCGGTGACTGTGACACGATCAGAGACATCACGACTTCTTCTGCCGTATAATTTTGAGGGTCCTCCTCAAAATTCTGCCCCAGTTTACTAGACAACATTTCTGACTGCTCTATATGCTGCGATTCGCTGAACTTGCTTCGAAATTTTGAGGGTTCTCCTCAAAATTCTTCCCCAGTTTCTGATGATAGGGAAAATGGAAATTTTATTGAATTGTGATCAAACCACAGGGCTGCCTACGTATCCCCTATTAAACGAGAATCAGGTCGAGCGTAGTTCAATTTACATCATATGAGGAGACATAAATAGTTTACACATAGTATCATTTGACTGCATTTGAATTGATAGGCTTTGGCCTGATTTCTCCATCCATTTCTTCGAGTATGAGGGCTCCTCCTGTCAGTACTTTGTGGACCATGTAAGGATCTTGCCAGTTGGGAGAGAATTTCCCTTTGGCTTCATCTTGATGCGGAAAGATCTTCTTTAACACCAGCTGTCCCCGTGTGAACTATCTTGGTTTGACTCTTTTGTTAAAAGCTCTGGACATTTTGTTATGATAAAGCTGGTCGTGGCACACTGCATTCATCCTCTTTCCGTCTATGAGGGCTAGTTGCTCATAGAAGCTCCTTATCCATTATGCGTCGCTGAGCTCGGCTTTTTGTATGATTCTCAAGGAACGAATTTCCACTTCGGCGGGAATGGCAGCCTCAGTACCATAAACCAGCAGATAAGGAGTTGCCCCGGTTTATGTGCGGACTGTTGTACGATATCCCAGTAAGGGGAATGGTAGCTTCTTGTGCCATTGTTTGTGAGTTTCTACCATTTTCCTCAGTGTCTTCTTGATGTTTTTCTTGGCAGCTTCCACGGCCCCGTTCATTTGGGGTCTATACACTGTGGAATTCTTGTACTTGATTTTGAAAGTCTCACACATGGCTTTCATCAGATCGCTGTTGAGATTGGCAGCATTGTTAGTGATGATGGACTCTAGAACCCCGAACCGACAAACAATTCGGTCACGAACAAAATCCACACTTACTTACTTGGTTACAGCTTTGTAAGATGCAGCTTCAACCCATTTAGTGAAGTAGTCGATAACTACTAAAATAAACTGATGTCTGTTTGAGGCGGTGGATTCGATTAGACCAATGGCATCCATTCCCCAAGCGGCAAAGGGCCAAGGTGATCTTGTTGCATTAAGCTTGTTTGCATGGTAATTTTATCATATCTGCATGTACTTGACATTGGTAGCATTTCTAAACATACCGAATGCTATTTGTTTCCATGGTCATCAAGAAATAGCCTACCCTGAGTATCTTTTTGGCCAAGACAAAACCATTCATATGCGGGCCGTAGGTCCCGGCATGTATCTCCTCGACCAAATTAGAAGCTTCCTTTGCGTCGACACACCTTAATAGTTCCATATCAGGAGTTCTTCTATATAGGGTTACTCCACTCTGGAAGAAATGATTGGACAACCTCCGGAGCTTGCGTTTCTGAGTATGGTTTGCATGTTACGGGTGTTCTCCCTTTTCCAAATACTCCTTGATGTCGTGGAACCAAGGCTTACCGTCTGCCTCCTCTTCGATGTAAGCACAATATGTCGGCTGATTATGGATCCTTACTGGGATAGGATCGATGAAGTTCTTGTCTGGATGTTGTATCATTGATGACAAAGTAGCCAATGCATCGGCAAACTCATTCTGAATTCTGGGGACATGCCTAAACTCTATCTTCGTGAACCTCTTCTTCATTTCTTGCACATGATGCAGATATGGAAATATCTTGGAATTATTGGTAGCCCACTCTCCTTGTACCTGATGCACAAGCAAATCCGAATCGCCGATTACTAGCAGTTCCTGAATGTTCATGTCAACAGCCATGTTGAGCCCTAATATGCAAGCTTCATTTTCCGCCGTGTTGTTGGTGCAGGGGAATCTGAGTTTCGCAGATACCAGATAATGTTGACTAGTTTCTGATACCAAGACGGCTCCAATGCCGACTCCTTTGAAGTTTGCCACTCCGTCAAAGAACATTCTCCAACCGTCGTAGGCTTCATCAATGTCTTCTCCTACGAATGATACCTCTTCATTGGGAAAATACCTTTTCAAGGGCTAGTATTCTCCTCCCACAGGGTTTTCAGCAAGATGGTCTTCCAGTGCCTGTCCCTTGACTATTTTCTGAGTTACATAGACGATGTCGAATTCACTCAACAAGATTTGCCATTTAGCCAGATTCCCAGTGGGCATGGGGTTTTGGAAGATGTATTTCAAAGGATTCATCCTTGATATGAGATATGTTGTATAGGCACATAAGTAATGCCTCAGCTTCTGAGCTATCCAGGTCAAGGCATAGCAGGTACGTTCCAACAGAGAGTATCGTGCTTCATAAGGTGTAAACTTCTTACTCGGGTAGTAGATGGCCTTTTCTTTTCTCCCTGTCTCGTTGTGCTGCCCCAGAACGCAGTTGAAAGCTCCATCTAGCACTGCAAGGTAGAGTAGCAGTGGTCTACCTTGCTCTGGCGGGACTAAAACTGGTGGTGTTGATAAGTACTCCTTGATTTTTTCAAAAGCCTTTTGACAATCCTCGGTCCAACTAGTTGCAGCGTCCTTCTTCAACATCTTGAAAATCGACTCACATACTACTGTGTACTGTGCTATGAAACAGCTAATGTAGTTAAGGCGTCCTAGGAAACTCATCACATCTTTCTTGCTCTTTGGCGGTGGTAATTCTTGGATGGCTTTGAACTTCGATGGATCCAATTCTATTCCCCGGCGAGTGACGATGAATCCCAATAGCTTTCCGGAAGGAACACCGAATGCTTACTTTGCGGGGTTTAGCTTTAGGTTTTACTTCCGCAGTCAGTCAAAGAATTTCCTCAAGTCTGCTATGTGATATGTGGCCTTCTTGGATTTAATAATGACATCATCCACATATACCTCTATTTCTTTGTGTATCATGTCATGAAACATAGTAGTTATGGCCTTCATGTAGGTGGCCCCAGCATTATTTAGGCCGAATGGAATCATCTTGTAGCAGTACACACCCCACGGTGTAATGAAAGCCATTTTCTCAGCACCCTCCTCGTCCATCCAGATTTGATGGTAACCGGTGAAGCAATCCACAAAAGACTGGAGTTCATGCTTGGCACAATTGTCGATCAAGATGTGTATATTTGGAAGCGGGAAATTATCCTTTGGGAGGCTCTGTTGAGATCCCGATAATCGACACAAACTCTAGCTTTCCCATCCTTCTCCGGAACTGGAACAATGTTGACTAGCTAAGTTGGATATTCAACTACCCTGAGGACCTTGGCTTTGATCTGCTTAGTAATCTCTTTGTTGACTTTCAGGCTCATATCAGGCTTGAATTTCCAGAGTTTCTGCTTTACGGGCGGACACATTGGATTTATGGGCAACTTGTGGTCCACAATGGACGTGCTTAATCTGGTATATCGTCGTAAGACCACGCAAAGATGTCCTCATACTATTTCAAGAACCAAGTGTACTCCTCTTTCTCTGATGGTGACAAGTGGATGCTGATATGGGTCTCCTTGACAGTTTCAGAATTTCCCAAGTCAACTATCTCAGTTTCGTCCAAGTTGGACTTAGTTTTGTCCTCAAAATCCTTTACTTCTCTAACGATCTCTTCGGGTATTGCATCCTCTTATTCGGAATCACTATCCTTTTGTTGCGTTGTTTCATTACATGTCAGAGTTGCCGATTCATCGAGATAGGAAATAGTAATGTTGTATGGATAAAGATATGAGAGAAAAGTGGTAATAATAAACATCAATTCATTGAAAGCGTTAAAAAAGGTGATTTTCAATAATTTAAATAACGTTTTGGAACATCGAAAATATTATTAAAAACAAAATGCAAAAAGGGAAATATATTTTCTAGAAAAGAAAAATTTAAACAATGTTGTTCAGCCTTGCTACCCTGGACTCATCGAGCCCTCGATGGTCTGACAGTCCAGTTCTTGAGGAATGTTCCTCTCTCCATAGCTTGGATAGTAGGACCTTCCTCCTCCTCCTCCTCGACAATTACACAACAGTCCATGTCATCATCTTCCAAGAACAAATTCCTTAATGAATCCAATGCTTCTTCTTCCCCTGATCCCCATATAATATAGTCATGATGGAACTTCTGACTCAGGTGTGGCACAGGCTACTCAAGTGGATAGTATGGACCATGCCATGGTGGTGACCAATCATTGTATTCCTGCCAGGTGTACTGATTTCCCAACCCGAAAGTGGTACCATGGCGCTTTGGTTGTATGGGTTTGGAGATGCCCTGAAGATTTTTACCAAGTCCTTTGCCGGGCTCATATCCTCTCCATGCTAGCATACTTTTTATCTTGCTACTCCACTACTTATCTTTCTCGATTGCGTTAACCCGTTCAATATGATGATATGTTTCTCCACCTAACCTTCTTCTGTTTTCAATCACGGGGATAGTCTGACTAGTGTAAATGGGGTTTCTCCCATCTCCATGGGTAATCACTTCTTGGTGGTTCCACTCGAACTTCACAGGCTGATGCAAAGTTGATGCTACAACCCTAGCGACATATATCCATGGTCATCCCCACGACAGATTGTAAGAGGCGGATATGTCCAGTACATGAAAACTCAACATCAAACCATGTAAGACCCATCTGCAGGCAGAGATTAGTTTCTCCAATGGTAGCTCTCTGAGACCCGTCGAATGCTTTCACATTCATAGTTCCCTCTAGTATCTCATGTAGCCTTTGCCTAACCTCTTCATTATTATCAATGGGAAAATGTTGAGGCTTGATCCTCTGTTAATCAGAACTCTGGCGATGAATTTTTCTTCACATTGCACTGTGATGTGATGTGCAGTGCCCTGTTGTGATTCAAACCTTGAGGTGGCAGCTCGTCCTCGTGGAAGGTGATTTTGTGGCTTTCTAGCACCTGCCCCACCATATTGGCCATTTCTCCACCATTGATGTTGTTGGGTACATATGCTTCACTCAACAGCTTCATTAGAGCATTCTTGTATGCCTCAGAATTTTGCAGCAGTGACAGGATAGATATATGAGTGGGAGTCTTGTTCAGATGATCAACAACAAAGTACTCCCTTGCATGTACCTTCCTCCAGAGGTCATCTAGACCAGTCTCAATGACAGGCGGTTTGTTAGAAGCTTTCTTGCTGGTTTCTCCTAAATGTTCATGTGTATAAACCCTTCCTGTTCTGATCATTCCTTGTGCAACACCGGATTCTTCTGTCTTTGACTTTCCCTTCCTTCTAGCCTCGGACACATAATCCCAAGGTACAACATTGGAATTGAAGGGTGGTGTGGATTCCACCGTTATAGTGAAAGGTGTGGCCACCTCCATTTCAAATGGAATGAGTGGTGTTACTTCTACTTCTAAAGGAACCGATGCGGCTATCTCGACTTCAACTGGCGGCTGTACCTGCACCATAATGGGATTGAGTGTGACTGCAGGTTTCTTAAGATCATCACCTTCTCGAATAAGCCCAATTGATCCCTCAGGATCCCATTCTTCATCAGTTTCTATCACATTGACCCCTCCACCCCTATTATCTGGTAGAGGATTGTTGCGGACATTGGGTGCAACTTCCTTCGCCTGTATGACCTTACTATCAATCAGTGTTTTGATCTTGTCTTTCAAGGTGCGACACTCATCAATAGTGTGTCCCTTCATGCCGGAATGATATGCACATGTCTTGTTTGGATTGACCCATTGAGATGAATTCTCCATTGCCACAGAGGGAATATGGGTGACATATCCAGCGGCTTTCAACCTTTCATACAATTGGTCGATGGGTTCAGGAATGGCGGTGTACTGTCTGGGTGGTTTGCGATCAAAATTAGGCCCGGGTTTTTGGTAGTTTGGACGAGTTGGAGGTGAGTGATAATAGGATGGTTGGGTGTTATAGGTGTGGTAGGCTGTGGCAGGTTGATAATATCTAGGAGTCGAAGGTTGGTATGCAGGTTTAGGTGTTTGGTATGTGAGTGGAGGGGTATGGTATACAAATGGAGTTTTGGGTCCTTGGGCAACCATTAATGTTCACACATCTTTCTTCTTTGATATACCACCTGATTGCAATGATTTGTTCATGGCCTGCAGTGCATCGAAATTTGTCACCATCCCTCTTCAATCCTTTCTCCGGGTTTGATGATTTCAGAGAACTTATGGTTCTCAATAACCATTAGCCTTTCATAATTCTGTGGATCATGTGCCCTGGCAAAGTACTTGTTCATCTGTTCCTCATCTAATGCTATTCTAATCTTGGCTGCTTCCGACCTCCACCGAGTAGCAAATATCACGAAAGGTCTCAATTGGCTTCTTCTTTAAGTACTAGATATAGAAGACATCCAGCGAATTCTCCATATTAAATTTGAACCTGTCCATGAAGTCAGACACCATGCTCACCCAATTGGCCCACTTCTTAGGATTCTGGCTTATGTACCAGGACAGGGCATCGCCGATAAGACTTCTCATGAAGAGCTTCATTCGAATCCTTTCATCTTTTCCAACCCCTACGAGCTTGTCACAATAAGTCCTCAGATGAACTTTGGGTTCACCCGTTCCGTCAAACATTTCGAACTTGGGAGCTTGTAACCCTCCGGCATTTCCACATATGGTTGTATGCATAGATCCTCATAGTTCAATCCTTCTATCCCTTTACCCCCTTCAACACCCTGAACTCGACTTGTCAACTTCTTGAGTTCCTCTGCCATGTTTTTGATGAGCAGGTCCTTTTCAGCGGATTCTGGTGTATAGGAGATTGGTTGAGTGGAGTGAGGTAGGGTTTCCACGTATATAGGGTTGTTCTGGTCAAGGCCAAGAGTTTGGGCATAATGATGATCATTAGTGGAGTTTTGGGGTTCGGGAATAATTTGTAGGATATTTTAGGGAGTATGATAGGTGGTTTGCTGGTATTGAGGAGGGAGAGGTTGATTTTGAGGTGGGGTGGTATACTGTTGAGGTGTGGGAGGATTCTGTGGGCGTTTGTTGGGTGTGTTCTGAGGTGGTACAGGGTTCTGGGTGCTTAGGTGATTGATGTATGGGATGTTGAGTGTGAGAGAGAGGTTTGTTAAGCTACGGATCGGCTGAAGCTCTCCCTGAAGTTTGAGTATTTTCTGCTCAAGTCATGCAACCACATCATTTGGGGCCTAAATACCCCGACCATCGGAAGTTTCTGCATTCTCAACATATGCATTATTATCCGTTCTGATGCCGTTCATATCATCCATTTTAGCTTTCCCTTTTCCTTTCGGTACACTTGTAGGAGGAGAAGGTGGAGGGCCCCTGGATCTGGTATGATAAGCTGATGATGCCATTATGCGTGAACCAACCTTGGGGAATGGGAATAATTAAAAAAGGAAAGAAAAACAAAAGGTAACCAAGTCAGTAAGAGTTCTAAAAAAAGTATTTTTAGTATTTAAACATATATTGCGGGAATGTAAATTCGCGTCATGTTTTGGGAGCCTCGTTGTACCCGAGGTAGGCCTGGCGACAAGTTGATTTGGAGAACTTAAGTGCCAATAATTTCCTCATTTCATTAATGTAAAATAGATGAATCTAAAGCGACACTAAATAAGATAAGGCACTAATGGCACTTGGCCTTATTACATTTGAAAAGCAAGTAAATCTAATCTACTTGGTCCCATAAGGACCTTCCCCAGGCTCGATCTTCTTAGCTCCATCGATCAGGTTCCCAAATTCGTGCATGCCCAACAACAGGTACACCCTTGCTAGATGTACTCCTTCTCCTCCCTCAGCATTCTGGCAGTCGGCGACTCTTTTCCTCGTCTTCCCCTCCAACTCCATCAGACCCCGCTTCAAATATTCCAACCTTTCATTAGATTTGATAGCCCTTTCCCTCCATTCATTGATCAGTTCCATATTAGTCTTGTGTTTCTCCAGAAGCTCAGCCTCGTACTCATGAACCCTTTTGCGTAGTTTTTTGTATTTCACTTGGGCTTCAGCAACTTTGTCTATGAACCTGTTTCCCCGACCGATTCTCAACTCAACTATCCCTGCTATGCTGTCTTCCAACCATGATAGGTAAAAGCGTACATTCCCTGCGTGGTACTTGTCTGGCTCGATGGTGTCCCTTTCTACAATAATCTTTAGGTGCAACATATGTTGAGCTTCACATTTGTATGGGATGTCGTCATCCTGAAAATCTGCCCTGCAACGACTTATTTTAGAAACTAGCGGTATGATTTGCTTCCTGCCTACCCGTCTCATAACCCCGGTAGGAACATAAGAGTATATGCCCCTTAACCCGATCAACACCAGGTGCAGATCGTCCCTAGATCTGATGATGAACTCACTGGTAGGGAACCATTCGAACATCCATTGAACCTGGTCCTCAGTCAAATTGTCAAGAAACTGCGCCCATTCCGTAGCATTTTCCAGTTGAGCAAACCTGTCTGGGATGTAAGTCCTTCTCTTAGGGTGATGCAAGTCTATATGATCATTCCATGACCTTCGTGGAAACTGTTGATGATATTGACCCCTTTGAGGATGCTCCAATAACAAAACCTGTAGTAGCATATTACAACCCTCAAAGTGTTTGAACCCCTTCTGGCAGTGGTCTAAGGCTCGGTAGATGTCAGCTATGATCATAGGGACAATGGTATATGTTTGTCCCTTGATCGCCTCCATTAAGGTTTTGGCTACCATAGCCAGTCTAGTGTGACTCCTGTCTCCTTTGCTTGGAAATACTATCTTACCCAGGAAGCAAACAACGAACACAAAAACCCTGCGATGAATATGACCCAAGGAAGTGATAAAGAATTCATCATGGAAGATACGATAGGATTTTCTATGACCATATCGTTCATAGAGGTAGTCAAAGGATATGTAGGACTCCTTCAAGAACTCCAAATCATAGTTCTTTTTCAAACCCATCATTTTCAAAAAACCCCTAGCGGTACGGTTTTCCGACACCAATAAACCCGGACTGTCCCAAGGTAATCCAGCGAATCCCCCTACCTCCTCCAAGAGAGGGGTCATTTCTATGTCTTCAAAATGGAACAAGAACCTTTATCCATCACAGAACATAGGGGCCGCTTCGATCAACATATTGTTTGGTTGGATATCCAGTAAAGAAGGTAAGTTTTTGAGGACCCTTTTCACATGGTTTTTTTCACTTGGCGAAAGGTCATCCCACCAATCCATCAACAATGCTGGTATTCTTTGGAACATGCCGAACCTGGGGACTTTGTGCCTCATTTCTGCAAAACAGATAAGGTTAGACCCTTTCCCCCTCCAGATTCGACTACTTATACATTAGTGATTAACATATTGGCACTTATTTCTCCAAATTAATGCACATATCGTGGTTGCGTCCGTTGGCATTATGGAAACCCCGGTGGACTTTTGGACAAGGCTTTTCCTAAAGGGTTATTATGTGGACAACATATTAACCCCAGCTAGGTTTTAACCATGATGCATGTACAATAAATCAGAATAAGGTTTCTATAGAGGTCTAAATTGGTACCCTCAAGCGGACAACTTTAGGGGGAAAGGCATAGAACTGTCGACTGCACCGCTGATTGACTAGTTTTACCGCAAATAAGCCTTTCCGAATTCAAAGGGATGATATATAGGAAGAGCGCAACCTCTCATCAAGCGTTGCTATGGTATTGATTACTCACGAGTGGAATATGATGTTGAGCATGATTTATGCAACAGAAAATAGCACGTTGTCACATATTTGAACGTTAAAAATAAGAAATGCGGTATTTAATAATTGAAAAGGCGTATAAAAAAAAGAAAGAAAACAAAGAGACAAGTCAGTTTCCATAATAAAGAGTAATAAAACAAGAAAGAGAAATCGTAAAGGCTTAAAAATATAGGCAAATAAATTCACATAAAGTGGGAAAGGGAAAGGGTGTGCAAGTATTAACAGAATAAAGCATGCTTAAAGACTAATTCACAAAAATCAGGTTCGTTATTGTAGGAGCCTAAGGGTTATCCCCAGTAGAGTCGCCATGCTGTCGCGCCCCTTTTTTTCCTCGCGGAGTCCGGGTTCTGAAATTTTGGGACAACTCCCTTCATTTTGGGACAGGGTATGAGATTTGAAGAGTCGCCACCTAACGGATTAAGGTGCGTTAGGTAACCTAAAGCAAATAACTCATAAATCGGTTTACATCACCAGAGATTGGGTAAGGGCTCGAAATTACCTTGAGGGGAAGGTGTTAGGCACCCCTCGAGGTCCACAATTGTGGGTCCCGACCAAACTTAATTTAAGCGAATTAGTCCTTAAGGGAAAATAAAATAGTTAAAAAAACAAATAAAGATTACTTTAAAACGGAAATTAAAAGGGTCCTAGGTTCATTAGCATATAGGATCACTTATGTGCAATACTCGGTAACCTTCCTCAAATAGAGGTGTTACGTGTATCATTAGCGCATATGTCACCATCTCTTTTACTACCCAATTACCCACCCCTTTATTAATTATTACCTAAGCTTTCTAATAGTATCCAGTGCGTACCTTATGCGTGTACTACCCGTCCCTTACCTATAGCCCTGGAGGTGTTTAGGACCTCTATTTTAAGGTGGTTCTAAACTCACCTATGTTGCTTAAAAGGAGAAAACTAAGCGAAAAACAAAAAATCTAATAGGACTATCACATAAGGAGCAATAAAGGGGGCTCATATTTACCTTGACAAATAGGCAAACAAATGCACGCTATTCAGACAAGCGATTTTTAATGATTTAGGATCTTATAGGCAGGATATCTGATCATAAACAGAATATATAGCAGTTTTATTAAAGCGAGGATGTGAGTATCCATCAGTTTGCCTACTGATCTTATCACTTACTGAATCTGGGCACGTTTCAAGCAGAAAGAAAATAACAATTTTCAACCCAGGATTTTAATTATCCTACAGGCTTGCCTAAGTGATAACCGGGAAGAATCCTTTGGACATCGTATCTAAGCGTTAATCAGACCATAATTTATAAACCAGAGATTGATTTTAACGGGCAGATTTTATTTTTTTTAGATCCCATAGGCATGCTTTCTATGTGCTGAAACTGATTACAAGCATTATTTCCTACAGACATGATATCTAAACATAGAAACTGATTTTTACACTTACTTCCTATATGCATGATGTCTAAGTGTCAAGACTGATTTTGATATGTGTTTCCTCTAGGCATGATGTCTAAGAGTTGAAACCGTTTTTACACTTATTTCCTATGGGCATGATATTTAAGTGAGCGGATATGTTAACAGAATGTTAGACAAGTTTTATAATTCCCAAAGAAGATCCTACATGCATGGTTTCTAATTCACATTGAGACTTGAGAATATGCATAAACATGGATTTTGATGTAGAATTGATAAACGTCCTATAACATGATTTCTAGGATGCATATGTGAAATTCAGGACTACAAATAATGAGATAAGTCCTATAGGCGTGGTCTCTAATGCATATAAATAATCACAACAATCATATAGGCATGATTTCTACCCGAACCCAACAAAAATATATATAAAAATCCCTCCCATCTTTTACTAGTAACCCCATATCTGTTTTACAAAGATTATTATTACAGGCCAAAACAAATGAATTACATAATGAAAATCACTATACTATAGGGAGCCTTGGCAGGCCCAAAGTCAACCTAGAAGCTAGGCCTTCAATCAAATCTGGAGTACACCAGCAGTTCATAATAACACCACTGGGCTCCTGGTGTATCAAAGTTCCCAAGGGCCTTAGGGACCCCGGGCAATGCTCACACCATAACCTTTTCAAAGAAATAGTTTTTGTAAACAAGTTTGGAAGGCCAGCCCCAATGTGTCAGAGTTCGGAGGAGTCTCATGGACTCCGAGGCAGTGCTCACACTGGGGGCAGTACCCTAGATATCTAACAGTAGGAGTTGAAAATAGTATATAAAAGAAGGAAATAG
Source organism: Nicotiana paniculata (assembly GCA_005239505.1). Classification (NCBI taxonomy): domain Eukaryota; kingdom Viridiplantae; phylum Streptophyta; class Magnoliopsida; order Solanales; family Solanaceae; genus Nicotiana; species Nicotiana paniculata. The sequence continues at coordinate 35,443 of ML346298.1, forward strand.
TTTTTTAGGAAAAAACAGTTTGAACTTTTAGAAGTGAATAAAAATAGATTACAAGATTAAAAACTAACAAACAGAACCACATTTAGCATACTGAATTCAGACATGAATTCCAGTAGTTAAACAATCACCAGGAATACTGGAATCATAGACAGAACAGAGTCATAATTAAGTCAAACAAGGTTTCCCATGGTTGGAATTGACTTAGTTCATTAACTATTACTAGATGAGCATATAGACATGTATTAAATAGAGAACAGAATGCTGAAGTTAAATTACTAATCAGACAGTATACAGAAAAGGGTGGAAGGATTTTAGAGCACCATTATCCTTGAAAGAAATATACAGAAATCATGAATTAATCAGGAACATGTTAAGGTAAATTATCAACACATAAAATAGGATAGGATTTGAGGCATGCTAGTTGAGAAATAAGTAAGCAAGTGTCATGGATCAAACCGGAATATACTAACCATACTAACATGTAGGACATGAAAAGTTAACAGGAATTAAGTCATACTAATCCAGAGCAATAAACAGGAAGGACATAGGTTCAACTACATAGCATATTGAATAGAGTATGATAACAGAAATATGAGCATACAGTTAAGAAGTAGTAAACAGGAAGATGAAAGCAAGTAGAATCCAAGGGTCTATCCTTGTCTTTCAGCCGGCCAGACAGAGCAACAAAATAGAAGTAACAGAAAGACTACAATTGAGAGGGTGTGAGAGAAAGATTTTGTGTGTGTGTTTCTGCGTTTTTCTATGTGTGTTCGTGTGTTTTGAAAAATCAGAATGGGGGATTATATAACACTTATCATGGTAAAACAATAAGGTAGGAAAATCAAGAGTTCACAAATAAGGTATGCAAATCAATCAACCAGTTAATTAGGGCTAAACCCAATCAATTACTAAGACAGAATCTAGGGAAATATCACTTAAATTAGGGGGAATCTCATACGAAATCAGTTAGCAAGCAGGATTGAAGTTAAATAAGGTAAGAATAAATCTAAAGACGCTTTATAGGTCAGTCCAGGTAATCAATACCCAGAAATTATGCCATCAACATAATTAAGGGAGGCAATACCAATTATGAGTTATATATAAGGAAAGAATAAATAAAAAATCTTTCAGAGCAATATCAATTTGAAAAGAAGCACAATTTTAGACCCTAATTAAGCACGTAAATCAATTAATTAATTAACTTAACAGAGCCAAAGTGAACGGGCAAGACCAGTGAGATAAATAATCGAATAATGGAAAACCTTAAGCATATCGAAACACAGAGATAAAACTCAAGCAAAGAAATTAGTCGAACAGTAAAGGAGAAAGGCCAGAGTTGAGCATTTAAACATTTTTTAAAAACATTTGCAGAAACCCTATTGAGAATCAAAACCCTAGCTTTAGGAAAAAAATGAAATCAATTGATAATAGTGGTAAAAAAAGAAAGAATCTTAAAGGAAAACCATTAAACAAACTCCAAACACTTCAGATCTAAAAAGATCTGAACCTATTTGACCAAAAATAGTTAGGTTTGTACAAAAATAAACAGAGGTAGAAAAATCGAGTTTTAGACCGGAGATTTGAAGCCATGAAAGCACGAAAAAATGATAGTACTTACAAACAATGGGTGAATACAGACATATTTACCAAGAGACAGAGGGACTCGAACCAAGTATGTTCGAATCTCTTTGAGATCCCGTTAGATAACATGGAAGTCGAACACCCAGTAGAGGTAAGAGGCCAAATAAGGCTTAGAATCGAAGGAATAAACCATGAATTGAAGGGGGTTCAGGTGACGGCGGTTAGGGTTAGGAGGAGGTTGAGAGAAAAGAGAGGAGGAAGAGATTTAGGGGCAGCTGTTTTGAGAGAATGATTAGGGTTTGGGGTCGTTTAGTTAATAAAAATGGAAAGTAAATCCTGGACCGTTGATCTTTTGAGATCAACGGCCACGATTGAACCTAGATTGGGGTGGGTATGGATCAGGGTTATGGGTTAATGTAATTGGGCTGGGGTAGTAATTTGGGCCAGGTTCGAAAAATATCAAAATAAAAAAAAGGCTATTTGTCAAATACCCAATTAACTTGATAAAATAATTTATAAAAATAGCTAATAAAATGATAAAAATGCTATTGATGCATAAAAAAGATTTAAAATAATTACATAGTATTATAAAAATATAAAAGGTCATTTTCTTGTGAAATAAAGTAATTATGCACTTGTGGGCTATTATTGTAAAGTTATTGCAATTATGACCCTAAAATGTAAATATGGCTATTCGTGAAATAATTAAAACTTAGCATAGATATAAATGATAAAAATTAAGAAAATAAAATTATCATAAAACCATTTGTGATGAAATTAGTAATTATTTATATAATAAAATATTGGGATTAAAATCCTTTAAAAATGCAGAAATTATGGAAAAATATTAATTTATTCTTATGCATTGTTCTGAAGATATATATGCATTTTGAAAATAATATAGGGAAAATTGGGTCTCAATAGGTATGTTATCTAGGTGGGCAGAGTAATAAGACAACGGAAGCAGTCGATTAGTTAATCAATTAAAGCCCTATAGAAATGGTATCTAGATGGGAATTAGCAAAGGCATATATTAACATGATCCTATAGGCATGCTATCTAATAAGCACACTGCAGTTGCACAAATTGACGAATAATTATTGATGTTTGATTCCTATAGCCATGCTATCTAATAACGCGTAGAAGTAGACATGTGAACAAGTAAAGCACTTAAACTCATGCTTATGATAATTAGACAAGTTGAATGAGTGGGATGTTTGAATTCCCTTGAGGCATGATACTTATTAGTGTATAGATATAGGCACGCCAAACAAAGTAGAAAACAAGCATGTAGACCCTATAATCATGTTATCTATCCATTCATATGAAATTTAAAGCATCCCAACCCTCCTTTTATTAACTTCCCCATCATTCGTTATTACAAGTTATTACATGCCATATGAAATAATCAAATATGAATAATTACATCAAAAGACCACTATAGACCCAATGATAGGCCAAGTATAGATAACCCAATGCTTTTCTAGGCTTTCGACAGCTCCAGTAGACCCAGAACCCAACTCATGAAACCAGCAGTAAGTCTGAACTCAATAGGTAAGCTCAACATCACATAGAATAGATATCAAACCCAGACGAGGGACTCATACATGATTATATGTAATAGACTATATGTTGAGCTAACTAGTCTAAAAAGGAAGCCTACACACTTATTTTATTTAAGACTGTAAAGATAATCATCACCAAAATGTATAGACGAAATCATGCGACATGTCGGCAGAACACACATAAGACAAATTTATGTCTGCATTGTTTTAGCTTTTTTTGGGGAGGAGGGGGGGGGGTGGATCATCATAGGATGACATACTACTTCTAAAGAAGTTTCAAGCATTAGCATGGTCAAACCAACTCAAGGAAACTTCAGAATAGGGGATCTAATTATGAAATCCTGAAGGATCAACAGAGAAAAGCCTTGATAGAAGAGTTTGAGCCTAAGGAATGACAATAGAGGTTCATAACAAGTGAAAGAGTATAGCATGTGAAACATTAGCAGAGTTGAGGAGGCATATTACTTAGTTCAACATGGTAAGCATGCATGCTTAGTTTTCAGAAAAACGTGATTACAACAAAGCATGAATTAACCTAAAAGAGATTCATAACTAGAAAATTAAGGTACGAAGGTCACAGCCAGAGAATGATAAGTAAGCAAGAAAGTAGGCATGCACGGTCTATAGCAGCTAGTAAGGATCTTAATTATTCCGAGTGCAACACAGAGATTCCCAAGTTCAAAATTATTATGGTAGAAAACATTGCCCACTTAAGGTTAAACAGAGCACACAGACTTTAGAGCTTAAGCTAGTCAGCTATACATGATCATGTAATCTTAATGTAGTAAGACTCAAATAGGAGCATAAATAATACCAAAGAATACATGATTAACCAAATACAGCAATAGGTTTGATTAAAGCATCACGACAACAAATTTGGTTCATGTAAGCAGGTAATAACAGAGTTCACAAAAAGGACTTAAGGCAAATTCTGGGAAGAAGATGATTCCCTAGGAATTTCTGTGCAATAATCCAGAATAATGTTTTAGACGAAATCATAATAAACAATGAAACACAAAGTAAACTTAAAGGTACCCAGTCATCCAAGCTGACGTAAGAACCTAAATAGTTTATGACATTCAAAGACTTAGAGTTACAGGGTATCTACAAAAGCGTGTAAAATAACATCATATTTGAGTTATATTGGTTCACAAAACATGAGTATGTGAAGCACTAGAAACAAGAAAAAGAAGATAGAATTGCAAAAGTTAAGACACTCACCAGTTTGCAGATTCGACAAACAAAATAAGAGGGAAAAGCTAAGTGTCAGAAACAGCTTGAATTACACCAGCAAAGAGAACAACCAAAAAGACCCAAATCCTAGAGTGTCAGAGTTCACATGATTCTCAAATGGACCCTGAACAGTGCACGCACTAGGGAGGTCGTTAGAGAGGATTCCAACGGCCTTGGCTTTCAGCCGGCCAAGAGCAATAAATTCAGAATAGTATGGAATAAGTGAGAGAATCAAGTGATTAAGGTCTGTCCAAAGGGGAAATTGGGAAGGGGTCTATATAGTGTTCAAACTGAGAGGACGAACATGGAAAATCATCAGTCAAACACAAGAAACGAAAGAATATATAACATGCAATCAAAATCAGTAAAGAAAAAGGAAAATATCAAACCCTAGTTGGATCCAACGGCCCTAAATCGAATCAATAATGCAAGAATCATCCCTTGTATAATGTATATAGACGAATGATCGTCCAGATCTTCATAAAATCGGAGTAAATCAAGCTCGTATTTTGAAAGGTAGTTCTTGTCAAAAATAGGGCAAGGACTAAGTAACACCATAGACACGCACATAATAGTAAACTATCACAAAATAGGTAAGTAAATCATGGATTGACTCCATGTTTAGGTTGGAATCAGAGAGGATTTAAGGGTATGACGGCTAGGGTTTCTCAGAGACGAGTGGAGAGATGAGAGAATACAGAGGAGACTGGGCAGAGAGATGAGGATTAGGGTTTGGGTTGGGTTAATTAAAAGGAGAGGTGTAGATTTATTATTGGTCGTTGATCATTTAAGATCAACGGCCATGATTGAAAATGGAGTGGGGCAGGTCGTTTAAACGGGTACCGACCGAGTTTAGATTAAGGGGTCGTTTGGTTTGGGCTGGAAAGTTGGGCCATGGATTTTGGGGGTGTTTGGGCCACTAATGTGGTCCGAAAATAACTCACAATTGAGCTACAAATTAAAATACATGAAAATTGTTAATAAAATAATTTATAAAACTATTTAATAGATAATAAAACATTGTGAAATAAAGTGATCGAAAATAATAACTTAACATTACAAACATATAAAAAAAATATTATTTGGCACAAATAATGTAAAAAATATAATTATACATGAACATAGGCTATTATTGAAAAAATTACATAAGCAACTAAAATATAGATGTAGTTATATAAAAATGAAGTAAAATATTATTAAACACACACGTGGATATAAAATGATAAATTTGGATGATTAAGTCATCATAAATCATTTAAAGGGATAATATTTAAGTAATTTAAATGCAAGAAAATTAATTTTAAGGCTCTAAAAATTATGGAAAATGCTTGTATAAATCTTGTAAGTTAAATAATGATGCAATAGGACATGTTGAGAATATATATACTATTTGGAAAAATGTGTAGGAAAAATTGGGTATCAACACCCGGATCACCTAAATTTTTGTCGGTCCATAAACAATGACCCAAGGAACAGTAGTCATCGCAACGCCATGACCGTTCCTCATTTTTTGGCATTGTAGTGCCATAAAACTAAAGTTCTACCCGGTTCATAGATTTTCTTCTACTATCGCCCATGCCATCTGCATGGGTCCGAGCAACCGGACTCGGATCGCCTAAAAGTTTGCCAACCCATTCAAAACGACCTAAGGAACAATAGTCATCGCCTCGCCATGACCGTTCCTCTTTTTTTTTTTTGGCTTTTTAGGGCCATAAAACTAAAATTCTACCTGGTTCATAGATTTTCTTGTACTATCGCCCACGCCATCTGCATGAGTCCGAGCAACCGGACTCGGATCGCCTAAATTTTTCCAGCCCATTCAAAACGACCTAAGGAACAATAATCATCGCCTCGCCATGACCGTTCCTCTTTTTTTGGCTTTTTAGGTCCACAAAGCTGGAAATCCGCTCGATTCCTAGATTTTCCTGTGCTATAGCCCATGCCATATGCATGGGTCCGGGCGATCGGACCTGGATCGCCTAAAATTTAGCCGACCCATCGAAAATGACGTAAGGAACAATAGGCATCGCCTCGCCATGACTATTTCCCGTTTTCTGGTATTTTAGGACCATAAAACTAGAATTTTGCCCAATTCCAAGATTTTCGTGTGCAATAGCCAACACCTTCTGCATAGATCATGGAGACCAGACCCGGATCATCTAAATTTTACCAGCACATCAAAAATGATCTATAGAAGAGTATTTATCAAATCGCCATGACCGTTCCTTGTTTATTGGCATTTTAGGGCGACAAATTAGGAATTCCACCCAGTTCCCAGATTTTCGTGTGCAGTCCCCACGCCATCTTCATGTGTACGGGATATTGTAACTGGATTGTCTAAAATTTTGATGGCCCATCAAAGATGACCTTAGGAACTATAATTATCGCCTCATCTTCACTTTTCCTCATTTTATGGCATTTTATGTCCACAAAACTAGAATTTCGCCCGATTCCCAAATTTTCATTTACTATAGCCCATGCTATTTGCATGGGTCCGGGCGACTGGACCTAGATCACCTAAGTTTTTTTAACCCATAAAAAATGACCTACGGAACAACAGTTATTGCCTCTCCATGATCGTTCCACGCCTTTTGGAATTTTAAGTGAGCGGGGTACGGTTGTCCGGACCTATGTAGATGGCGTTGGCCATAACACACAAAAATCTGAGAATCAGGCGTAATTCTAATTTTATGTCCCTAAAATGCAAAAAAATGAGAAACGGTCATGGCGAGAAGATGACTATTGTTCCTTAGGTCATTTTTTATGGGCCGAAATTTTTTTTTACCACACGAAAATCTGGAATCGGACAGAATTCCAGTTTTATGGCCCTAAAATTCCAAAAAATAAAGAATAGTCGTGTCGAGGCGATGACTATTTTTCCTTTGGAAATATTTGACGGGCTGACAAAAAATTAAGGCGATCCGGGTCCGGTCGCTCGGATCCATGCAGATGGCGTGGGCTATAACACACGAAAATCAGGGAATCAGACAAAATTTCAGTTTTCTAACTGTAAAATGCTAGAAATTGAAAAATTGTCATGGAGAAGCAATGACTATTGTTCCTTAGGTCGTTTCTGATAAGCTGCAAAATTTTAGGCGATAGAGGTCTGGTCGCCCGGACCCATGCAGATAGCGTGGGCATAACATACAAAAATTTAGAAATCGGGCGGAATTCTACTTTTATGGCCCTAAACGCTAAAAAATGAGGAACGGTCATGGAAAGACAATGATTATTGTTTCTTAGGTCGCTTTTGATGGGCCAAAATTTTTTTAGGTGATTCAAGTCGGGTCTCCCAGGCTTATGCAATTGGCGTGGGCTATCACACACGAAAATCTAGGAATCGGGGAATTCTATCTTTATGGACCTAAACGCCAAAAAATGAGAAACGATCATGGAGAGGCGATGGATATTGTTCCTTAGGTCGTTTTGGTGGGTCAGAAAAGTTTTAGGCATTTCGGGTCCAATCCCCCAAACCTATGCAGGTGGTGTGGGCTATAGCACACGAAAATCTGGAAATGACGCGAAATTCCAGTTTTATGGCTCTAAAACACCAAAAAATGACAAACGGTCATGGAGAGGCAATGACTATTGTTCATTTGGTCATTTTTTATGTGCCGAAATTTTTTTAGGCGATTCCGGCCCTATCTCTCCAAGCCATGCAGATGGTGTAGGCTATAACACACAAAAATTTGGGAATCAGGAGGAATTCCAGTTCTATGGCCCTAAAATGCCAAAAAAGGAACATTCAAGGTAAGGTGATGAATATCGTTCCTTAGGTAATTTTTTATGGGCCGGAAAATTTTTAGGCGATCCGGGTCAGGTCCTCCAGACCTATACAGATGGTGTGGGCAATGCACACAAAAATTTAGAAATCGAGCGAAATTCCACTTTTATGGCCCTTAAATGCCAAAAAACAGGAACAGTCATGGCGAAGTGATGACTATTGTGCTTAGTTTGTTTTTTATGAGCCGACAAAATTTTAGGCGATCTAGGTCCTGTCGCCCGGACCCATGCATATGACGTGGGCTATAGCACACAAAAATATGGAAATCAGGCGGAATTCCAGTTTTGTGGCCCTAAAACGCCAAAATTTGAGGAACGGTCATGGAGAGACGATGAATATTGTTCCTTAAATAGTTTTTGACGGGTCTGTAAATTTTTAGCGATCCAGGTCTGGTCGCCCGGACCCATGCGAATGGCGTGGGTTATAACACATAGAAAATTTGGGAATCGGGCGAAATTCTAGTTTTATGGCCCTAAAACGCAAAAATTTAGGAACGATCATGGTAAAGCGATGAATATTGTTCCTTTGGTCATTTTTGATGGACTGGAAAAATTTTAGGTGACTGGGGATCGGTCTCTCAGACCCATGATGGCATGGGCTATAGCATACGAAAATCTGGGAATTGGGCGGAATTCATGTTTTATGGCCTTAAAATGCAAAAAACGAGTAACGGTCATGGAGAGGCGATGACTATTGTTCCTTAGATCGTTTTTATGGGCCGAAAAAATTTAAGGCGATTGGGGACCGATCGCTCGGACCAATGCAGATGCATGAGCGATATTACATAAAAATTTAGGAATCAGCTGGAATTCCAGTTTTATGCCCCTAAAATGCCAAAAAATTAGGAACGATCATAGTGAGGCGATGACTATTGTTTCAAGAGTCGTTTTTGATGGGCCGATAAAATTTTAGGCGATCGGAGTATGGTGGGATGGACCCATTTAGATGGTGTGGCCTAGCACACGAAAATCTAGGAATTGGGCAGAATTCCCATTTTTTGGCCCAAAACGCCAAAAAACGAGGAACGATCGTGGCGAGGCGATAACTATTGTTCCTAAAGTCGTTTTAATGTGCCGGCAAAATTTTTGGCAACCATTTTCCGATCGCCGGGACCCATGCAGATGGCGTGGGCTATAGTAGACAAAAATCTGTGAATCGGGTGAAATTCTAGTTTTATGGGCCTAAAATGCTAAAATAATAAGAAACGATCATAGTGAGGCAGTGACTATTGTTTCTTAGGTAGCTTTTGATAGGCTGGAAAATTTTTAGTTGATTTGGGTCTGCTCGCCCGGACCTATGCAATTGGCGTGGGCTATAGCACACTAAAATTTGAGAATCAGACGAAATTTTAGTTTTATAGCCCTAAAACGCATGAAAATGATGAGCAATCATGGCAAGGTGATGACTATTATCTCTTAGGTCGTTTTTGATGGGCCGACAAAATTTTATGCGTTCCGGGTCCGGTCGCCCAGACCCATGCAGATGATATGGGCTATACGATACAAAATTTTGAGAATTAGGCGAAATTCCAATTTTATGGCCCGAAAATGCCAAAAAACGACGAACGATTATATTGAGACGGTGACTATCGTTCCTTAGGTCATTTTTTATGGGCCAACAAAATTTTAGGGGATTCGGGCATGGTCGCCGGAATCCATGCAAATGGCGTGGGCTATAGCACATGAAAATTTAAAAATCGGGTGGAATTCCAGTTTTATGGCCCTAAAACGCCAAAAAATGAAGAACAGTCATGGAGAAGCGATGATGATTTTTCCTTCGGTCATTTTTGATGGGTGATAGAGTTTTAGGCGATCTGCGTCCAGTCACACAGACCCATGCAGATGGCGTGGGCAATAGCATACGAAAATCTAGGAATCAGGCAGAATTCTAGTTTTATGGTCCATACACGCCAAAGATGAGGAACAGTCATGGCGAGGCGATACTATTGTACCTTAGTTCAATTTTCATGGGCCGGAATAATTTTAGGCGATCCGATTAATCATCAAAAATGACCTAAGGAAAAATAGTCATCGCCTCTCTTGACCGTTCATTATTTTCTGGCGTTTTAGTGCCATATAACTGGAACTGTATGCGATTCCTAGATTTTCATGAGCTATAACCCCAGCCATCTGCATGGGCCTGGGCGACCGGTCTTGGATCGCCAAAAATTTCTATCGGCCCATCAAAAACGACCTAAGGAGCGATAGTCATCGCCTCTCCATGGGCGTTCCTCATTTTTTGGCATTTTAGGGCCACAAACCTGGAATTCCACCTGATTCTCAGATACTCGTGTGCTATATATAGCTATGCCATATGCATGTGTCGGCGCGACCAGACCCGGATCGCCTAAAATTTTGCCGCCACATCAAAAATGACCTAAGGAACAATAGTCATCACCTCTCCATGACTGTTCCTCATTGTTTTGGCATTTTAGGGCTATAAAACTGGAATTCCTCCCAACTTCTAGATTTTCGGGCGCTATAGCCCACGCCATCTGTATGGGTCCGGGAAACCAGACCCGTATCACTTAAAATTCTGGCAGCCCATAAAGAACGACCTGAGAAACAATAGTTATCGCTTCGCCATGACCATTCCACATTTTTTGGTATTTTAGGGACATAAAATTGATATTTCGCCCGATTCCTAAATTTTCATGTGCTATTGTCCACACCATCTGTTGATACCCAATTTTCCCTCATATTTCTAATATATATATATATACTTTCAAAAATAGTATATTTGCATCATCATTTAGTTTATAAACCTATACAAGCATTTTTCATAATTTTCTATACTTTTTAAAGGCTTTAAATTAATTTCTTTCTGCATTATATTATATAAATATCCAATAATTATCCTTCAAATTATTTTTATGCTGATTTAATCATCCAAACTTATTATTTACACCAACATGTATGGTTTTAAATATTTTTACTTCATTTTCATAATTACATTTGTATTTTTTGGCTAATTGCACATTTTTGCAATAGTAGCCTATATTCATGTATAATTACATTATTTATGCAAAAGATAAACTTTTATATATTTTATAATGTTAAGTTATTATTTTTAATCATTTTTAGTGCACACATAATATTTTATTATTTATTAATCACTTTTATAAATTGTTTTTGGCTAAATGTTGGGTATTTAAAAAACTTGCCCACTCTTAAACCCATTTTTCGGTCCAAGCAATGGATCAAAACACCTACCAGCCCAATAATCCCATCCCAAAACCAATAGCCTCATTAACCTAGAACCTCGCGTAACCCGTCCAAATAAACCCGACCCAAATCCCTTTTAATCGTGGTCGTTGATCTCTGAGATCAACGGCCCATATCGAACCCCTCCTTTTAATTACCCCCTTTCACCCCTAACCCTAACCCCATTTCACCCGTCCGTCGCCCTAATACTCTCTCATCTCCCTTCCCCTCTTAAGAAACCCTAAAGCACCCGCCCCCTAAATCCTCTCCTAATATGGGATTCCATGGTTGTTTCTTGCCATATACGACCCCCTTTTGGTACTTGCTAATCTCCTATAGTGCTTGCCTAAGCATGGCAAGCAGATCTCTTCAAGATCGAACCAAAATCGGTTCAAATCCCTGATCTTTTTGCTATTCTGTCTATATTCATCTGTGAGTCCAAATATTTGTATATTTTTTGTTGTTTCTTACTTACCCTAAAACTAGGGTTTATAGATATCTTCAAATCGAACCAAAATTGGTTCAATTCTCTGATGTTAAGTGTTATTATGTCTATATTCGTCCTATGTTCTACTGTGGGTCCGATTTTTTGTTATATTTTGTCAATATTTACTTTCCTAAAAAACTAGGGTTTGTTTGATTTTCTCCTAAATTGATTCTAATCGATTATGCATGCTCTTATTTACTTATTTTATGTATGATTGATTATATTTCCTTGTTTTTCTGTTTGATTCCTACTATTATATAAACCCCTCCTCCCATTCCCTTCAAAAGGAGACAGAAAATCACTAATGTTTCCACTAAAAACTGAGGCTTTTTATTCTGTATTCATTTACTATTTTTTTCTGTTTGGCTCTTGGACGGATGAAAGCCAAGGACACCGGATTTCCTACTTTTCCGACCTCTCTTGGGTGTGAGCATTGCCCTAGGTTCTTGAAACCCTTGGGAACTTGACACATTTGAGACTATGGGTCCTGATTGCTGTTCTTTTCTCGTTTATTGAACAATAATTGGTTAGTCTCTTAACCTTCGCAATGTTTATTCCATTATGTTTTAATTAGCATGACTATGTTCTCTGAATTGCACTCCCTTGAATCTCTTCATGTGTGATTCTGCCTATAATTTCTAGCCTTAATAATGTACTTGTACCTACTTTAATCAATCTGGACATTTCGAAGCATGTTTAGCTTAATGTTATTGACAATTTTGAGTATTTGCACTGATTGTCTGGCCTAATCCTGTCTTTCTGCGTGATTCTGAACTGCCCTGGTGATTAAATTATATTACTAACATGCCTTAATCTGTTTAAGACCTTCACTTTAAGTGTGTAGTGTGCCCCTATGATCCTGTTTGTTACTTATTGTGTTCTTGCTCTATCCAGTCCTGTACCCCTAGCAATTAAGTGGAGCCTCTCACACTAGTTTTGCCCAAACTATGATTCTGCTTGCCTCCCTAGTATAAGTTATAATGTTTAACCCCTTTTTTTGGTATAATTTGATCATGTGGGCTTTAAACTTGTTGCATTGGTGACAACTATTTTTCTTACTAGCCTATTGCTCCTTGCCTTTTAACTTGGTAATCCCATAAGCTTCAGCCTCCCTATTTCCTATTAACATGTCACCCTGCCCTAATGTGTTATGTGACAATTTGCAACATTGTATTGTTTCTCGAATGCTTGCATCCCCTGTATAGACATGACCATTATATGATCATTTTGTAGTGTTTGCAAATGCTTTTCCAAGCCTGTTACTTTATTACTATTCTCATTGGTTATTCCTTGTTATGAGTCTCTAATTCTTGGCCGGCTGAAAGCTAAGCCCCCCCCCCCCAAATCTTCTCTATTAACCTCCCTAGTGTGAGCACTTCTTGGGGTCCATTTTGAGACCTTTGTGAACTCTGACACACTAGGGTCTAAGGTTCTTTGGCCACTTTGTCCTAATTGCTCAATTTTGCCCCCTTTCCACCTGCTGAATAAGCCAATTGGCTTGTGTAAATGGCTGTTTTCTGGATCTTTGATCAACTATGGCTACTGGGTTTTGGCCATCTTGTGTAAATGAAGATTGTTTTTCTGGGTTTGACCAACTGTGATTTCTAGGTTGTGGTGAAACCTGTATGGATACGAAATTGAAGGCCTGGCTGGGCTGGGTATACTTTAGGCCTGTCTTAGGCCCACTATAGTTAATTTGTAACTTTGTAATTTATTTCATTCACTGGGCCTGTAATAATTTTGTAATAACAATTGGGGTGTCAATAAAATTGGGAAAATGGGTCTATTCTAATGTTCGCATGAAAAGGGTAGAAATCTTGCCTATAAGTGTTTAATCCGTTCAACATGCTCTCCTGTAATGTGTTTGTTAGATAACCTACCTATAGAACTTGAGTGCTTAATTTGTTCAATATGTTCTGCTCCTATGTGTTGTTAGATAACCTGCCTATAGGACCTGAGTGTTTAATTCGTTCAACATATTCTGCTCCTATGTTTTTAAGATATCATGCCTATAGGAAATAAAATGTCAATGACCAATTTTTCAATTTGCATAACTCCAACATATTCATTAGATAAATGACCATAGGGTTATACTAGCTTATTTTCTACTGATTTTCAACTAGAAATCATGCCTATAGGACTTTAATTGGTTAATTTGCTATTGTTGATGTACTGCTTACCTAGAAGACATGCCTATAGGAGCTAAGTATAAAAATCAGTTTCAATCAAACTGAGTAATTTTGAGTATTTTCAATGGTTACCACTGCCAACTACTACGTAAATCATCTAGAGATCATGTCTATGGTTTAATAACTTATAATCTGTAATTTCAATAATCAACATGCAATACCAAATCCCTCTAAACTATATAGTTGTCCATAAGTGTAAAAAGCACCTTGCACCTGAAACTGCCTGCATGTTTGAATTCTGAGGTCACATAGAAACCATATGTACAGGGCTCAATGGATTTAATTTTCCTCAATTCCGAAATTGTCTAACGCCTAATATGAGAATTTATTTGCGTGCATTTGTTGTCTAAGTGTGGAGGCTAACTTGAGCCCTTAATTGCCTTTACATGAAGTCCAACATGTTTTGTGTGTCGCCTAGTTTTTATCATTTTTGAGCAGCCTAATTTAATTCTAGAATCATCCAAAATAGAGGTCCAAACGCCTCATGGTCCATAGACATGGAACGGGTAGTGCACGCCTAAGTCACGGTTTAGAATCAACTAGTGCGCTTTAGGTAAAAAATTAAAGATAGTAATCGGGTAGCATGAGATGATAGTATGTGGCCGCTGAATAATATGAGTAAACACCCCATCTAGAGGGAGTTACAAAGTATTATTTATGTTGCACGAGGTGATCCCTTAGGTTAAAAAACTTAGGACCCCACCATCTTGTCTTTAGATCAATTATATGTGTTTATTCAGGCAATTTTGATAATAACTGCCCAAGCTTCTTGGTTTTCTCTCTGATTATTTGACTAATTCATATAATTCGATTTCGGCCAGGACCCACAGTTGTGGACCTCGAAGAGTGCCAAACACCTTCTCTTCGAGGTAATTTAAGCCCTTATCCGATCTTTGGTGACGCTAACTGGTTAAAACAGAGTTATTTGAAAATAGGTGCCCTAATGCACCTCAAACCCGTTAGGTGGAGACTCTCTCTTTTAACACTTTCCTTAAATGAGTTGTAACATGTCGAAGCCCTCTTTCGCGGGGAAAAGGGGCGCGACAGCATGTCGACTCTGCTAGCAGAGGCAGATCTAGGATTTAAATGTCACGACCCAAAATCCATTAAGGTCGTGATGGCGCCGGACACCACAGTCAGGCAAGCCAACTCTCATTAGTTAATTAAGTTCCGATTTTATTATTTTTGAAAATCCTTACTTTTTATTTCATTATATAAAGATCAAATAAAGTTACCGAGTAAAAAAATGATGTTTTAAATAATTCAATTGAAATATACATCCCAAAGTCATCCCAGAACCCGGTGTCACAAGTGCATGAGCAAAATTTCTAGGAAGTATAAATGTGATACAATATTTTTCTAGAATACAAACTGGACAAAGAAATAAAAATACAATACAATACATCTGAAGGAGACTCTACCGGCTGCGGGTCATCTCGAGAGGTGCAACTTACCCAAGTCCCCGTATCAACCATACCACGACGCCAAGCGAGGCCACTAGATATATATGTACCTGTGCAATAAAAATGCACAACAAGTGTAGTATGAGTACGGAAACAACGTCTACTCAGTAAGTATCTCGCCTAACATCGAAGAGGTAGTGACGAGAGGTCGAATTTGATACTTGCTAGAGGTCAATCTAATAAAATCAAGGGTGACACTAAGCATGGATATCATAGGTAATTAACAAGTAGTGATTGGAAATAACAACTTCTTTTTACATTTTACAACTTTGGAATCATCGTCATTTCAGTTGACAATTTATAACTCCAGGCCAGTAAACAGTTAAAAATCACAGAAAAGTACGCAGCAAATATCACGCGCAAGCAATGCCGAGGGTCGAACGGCCCGAACCAACAATAATAAAATATGCACTGCTGAAGGGTCGAACGGCTCGAACCATAGATGCATCTATTACCCCGCTTGCGAACTATCCTGCGATGCGGTCACTTATAAATAATAGAGCTACCCCGCTCGTGAATCATACCTGCGACTCGGGTACTCATATATGTACACATATTCAAATAGTAAATCCAAAATTCCTCAGGAAATATTTCGCCAAGGAAAGATTAATTATCTTTTTAGATGATTAATAAAATGAAATTTAACCTACTTAAATATTCATTTACTAATTTGATGATATTAAACAATCTAATTTTATCAACAAAATTACAAGTACATCAAGTAAAGCATGCTAGTGGGTCTTAGATTACCCGGACATAAGAATAATAGTAGCTACGACGGACTCTCGTCACCTCGTGCGTACGTAGCCCCCACAAATTATAACACATATTTAATTATTTCGCCTATGGGGACAATTCCCTCTTACAAAATTAGAAAGGAGACTTACCTCGCTCCGAAGATTCATAATCGGCTTCCGAGCCCTTCCGATGACTCACATTGATGCATAATGCCCCAAAACTATCCAAATAATGGGAAAACCAATGAAAATACACTCTAATACTTATGACAATTCATTTTATATAAATTCCCAACTCCGGTCAGAAAGTCGATAAAATCACCCTCGGGCCCACGTGCCCGGATTCCGAAAAATTTTCAAATATAAATTTTACCCATAACCTCATGAACTTGATTTTTATAACTTATTCCCTATTCCATGCCCAAATTCGTTGCCAAAATCCAAAAATATGAATTTCTAGGTCTTCTACCCAAAACCCACAATTTCCACCAATTTCCATGTTTAAATCCTTATGAAATCATGTAATTAACCTAATACTTGCAAGAATTACTTACCTCATAGAAGATGATGAAATCCCCTCTCTTCAAGGCTCCAAAATCGCCCAACCAAAGTGAGAAATGAGTGAAAAATTGCCAAATCCCGTCTTAAAATACACACTGCCCAGACTCGACCTCCAGCCTCGCCAGCAGGTGCGCCCATGCACCTGCACCTGCGGCTTCCTCCTTCCCAGCCAGGCTCCACACCTGCGCTCCCTCTTCCGCGTCTGTGCTTCCGCAGGTGCGGAAATAACCTCGCACCTGCGCCCCCCAGCCAAGCCAGCCAAAATTCGCATCTGCGACGCCAAAGACGCACGTGCGACCCTTGTTGCGCAGGTTCGGCCACACCACACACCAGCAGACTTAGCCTTTCTCAAACTTCCAAATTCGATCTGATAACCACCCGGAGTCCACTAGGGGCCCCCCCGGACCTCGTCCAATCACACCAACCTATCCCAAAACATAATGAAGACCTCCTCGAGGCCTCAAATTACATCAAATAACATCGAAACAATGGATCGCAACTCAATTCAATCCTTATGAACTTTGAAATTTCCAACTTTTACATTCGATGGCGAAACCTGTCAAATCACGTCCGATTGGCCCCAAATTTTGCACGCAAGTCACATTCAACATTACGGACCTGCCCCAACTTTTGGAATCAGAATCCGACCCCGATATCAAAATTTCCACTTCCGGTCGGACTTCTTAAAAACCTTCAAATTTCTAACTTTAGGCAAATAACTCTAAAATGACCTACGGACCTCCGTATTCACTTATGATCGCGCTCCTAACACCAGAATCACCATACAGAGCTATTCCCAAACTCGGAATCCCAAACGGACATCAATAAATTTGAAATGCACTTCAACCCAGACTTATGAAATTTCTTCTAAAATACTAACTTCCACAATATACGCCGAAACGCTCCTGGGTCATCCAAAACCCGTTTTGAACATACGCCCAAGTCCAAAATCATCATACGCACCTGCTGGAACCTTCAAATCCCGATTCTGAGGTTGTTTACTCAAAAATCCAATCTCAGTCAATTCTTCCAACCTAAGGCTTCCGAAATGAGAACTTTCTTTCCAATTCGACTCCGAACTTCTCGAAATTCAGTTCCGACCATGCCTACAAGTCATAATACTTGAAATGAAGCTGCTCATGGACTTAAACCGCCAAACGACGCGCTAAAGCTCAAAACGACCGGTCGGGTCGTTACATTCTCTCTCACTTAAACATGTGTTCGTCCTCGAACGTGCTAAGAACTGCTCTGGAGTTATCTGAAATCACCGTTTAACCCTGCATGCACCTACCTGTGCTGCCATCACTCAGCCGAGCGCATTAGCTCGATCGAATCCAAAAATATCTTCTTTTATCCATTCAATGAGGTTAGAACCTAGTTCCAACTCCCGTAATTCTCTGCCAGGCTTGTTTCCAGTATATGAACACCGAATCAATCACTACACGAGGTACCAGAACATGATTGCATGCCTTTGCTGACTTAGAACCATACACTGCATAATTCATCGTTTAACAATAATGACATTCCATGATCCTTAATAGCCAAAATTCCACGAATCTAATGCTCCCAATGCATCTCATGACATATATATAGGTCATGCTATAATTCTTACGATACCACCACGACGGTGGAGATGTTTAGAAGTTTACAACCAATTGTAGAGTCAACAAATCATTGAACCTCTTCTCTTGCCTAGAATCATCACCTCATTATGAACCAACTAATGGTATTTGTTCTTTAATATACTTCACACAATCTTATCGCACTGATCCCTGATACGATAAATCTCATCTCACCCAGTATGAACTGCTCAGACAACAAGTCACCCCCGACATGACCAACAGTCTCACATGATGCCACGATGCACCAATAGGCCCGAGCTCGAACACGATACATATGGAAATGACTCAGGAAGGGGCTACTCGACTCCCGCAACTAATATGAACTTTCCTCAGAAAATAGAAAGTAAAACACAAGAAAAATAAATATAGGGGACCGTACACAACATCACACTGTTGTGGTGCGCAGCCCGATCCAAACAACATAACAGTGGCGGCGTGCCACTTGATCCACCCATAAAATTCACATAAGGAGATACACACCAAGCTAAGTTAATAGCCTTACCTGGGTCCATAATAACCCACCTTTCCTCATAAAGCGCAAGAATAACCATTACAGCCGGAGAAAAACTCCTACATCCGCAACCAAATGAACCGAGCACCCTCCAGGCATGAACTCTCAAATAAACAATATTATACTTCTTTATACTTGGTCTGAATCTTCAATCAATCAAGTGACTACATGTCACACTCATACGATCTTCGTGTGTAATACACGTCCACGACCTCATGCATTAGATAACAAGTCTACACCTCCATACCACCGGCCACACAACTGTTGTAAAGCCTACCAAGAAATCTGCAACCAGAACGCAATGCCTCTTACACAACCACCGATCTCAGGTGATGCTGAAGACAATACCAACTTACTCTATGAAACCAAATCCCTTTTCTTACTCATCCGAGCTTGTGACATCCTTGCCAACATCGAACTGTTACCTTTATCCTCGCTTCAAAATTTCATACCGTTCACTGCACCTATCATGCCAATATGCAATCGGACAGGAATCTCGTCATAACTCCTGAACCAGTGATAGGGTAAACACTTTATCACATAGAAACCTTTTACTTAACTCAATTCAAGAGAACCATAACAACACAGGAGTGAATTCTCATAATCACAAAACATGCAAATCCTCAAGTAATAGTCTATACCACCATAATCCTTCTGGGATCCGTCTACACATGACAGGCCGTAATACTTAAATGCTTATAAATACAATCAATTACAGCGGCCATCAAGCACTCACATGCACCGTCATAACTCACATGCATAACTAATCATTCTGAAAGGACTGACTACTGCCTCCATTGCGCCAATTCCACCATGGCTAACCATCTAACCTTTCCAAATTTCCATTACTCTCATCATTCTCAAACTCCACTTCTGCAGGACATAACTGATTCACCCGTATACCTCCAACTGGAACTGATACGACACTTAGCCGCACACTCAACTTATCAATAATAGACTTCCCCCACTTTGCTCAAGCCATAGATAAATATTAACAATAACTCACAATGCCCATACGCTAACACCGCCACAATACCGCAGTGAGATTTAATTAAAACTTTCATAAGCTCATATAACACGACCCATCTTATATGTTAATCCAATTCGCACTCACCTTAGGGATGATGATAACACCAAATCAACACATAGAAACTCAATTCGCACTCACTTCGAGTGATTCCATTCCACGAGAATACTTTGTCTCCAATCCCATGAACCGTTTCATGCTCTCCTTGCACGCATATTCACATCTTCGACCGGCATACCCATTCTGATAAACCTTCTATGAACCCGAAATCATTTCTCCCTTCTATGAACCCAAATGCTACTATGCACGCCGAAGATAACGTAGAACACTCCAACCATAATTTCTCTTTCCTATAATTCCACTGCAAAAGCTCGATTCTTAACCATACCGTGGGCTTGAAATCCTTAGACACACTGACCTTCGAATTTACTAGGACCTCTATTGAGAGTCACCCACTATGGCTTGGTACCGAATATATTCAACTCCACAGCTTCGTTGGTACCTGAACACCCATCTTGAATAAGCACCCGACTGAATCACTTCCCTTGCAAATTACCTCTGCACTAAGCATAAATCCTGAATCCGTCCAAAGCCTAAACATGATTCTATAAGGCCAAACTTTGCACACATTTATCAAATCCTATGCTCAATTACTGCTCATGCCTTCTTCCCTTAGCTGTAATAACCCACTAATATGCTGATGACCAGAATTTTCGTCATTAGATACCCATGCAATCCAATCGCAGGCGGTCGAACTCTCCCACTTAGCCTGAAGCCGCTATCACATAAATCTGGAACTCACCAAGAATCTTCCTTCCTTGTTGACATGATCCTGCATAACTAACTCGCCAAATTCCTTGAAATCCTTCCGTTAGAATTTCACAAGCACTCTGAGTCATTAACCAAATTCTCATATCCGGCCTCTTGCTGAATAGACGGTAAAATCCCTCGCGAAACTCCGCCAACCACGCAACCACTGACCTTCTCACAGAAGATAACCCACCTGCGAAAATTACCAACTAACACCTTCCAACTACGTTGTACTGCACAATCTCTACGACATCAATACCCCATCCTACACCCGTTCTCATTACCAACTTTACCAGTCCGTCCGCTCCTCATGGACATCTACTAAATGCGCGACACTATCTTCTAATTCACAGCTATGCTGCATCCTTCTTCATATCGAACAACTCCTCTCTGTTGCATCCAATCTTCAGCCGAAATAGCCAATATTTCAATTTAAGCCCGTGGACCCAATCACCGTCCACTAAAATTCTCAAATCGCTCCAAACTTCTCCTCCAGATGTGAAGCTACCTTACCACAGAACTCATATGCCATAGTTCCACTCTACCACTTAGTCAAACTCGCTCCTTTAAGCAACTGCTCGACTTCTGCTTCTTACACCTGGCCTTCTAGAAATTAACCATTGCCTGACACTTCCCATATGTCTTTCCTCATCCCTTGCTGCCCAGCTGTTGTCGTAGGCCAATATCTATATTTGTAGCACTTGACCCGATAGATTGCTACTGACTTCAAACCCTTCCGAAGATCCCCTTCTCGAGCCATCAACATTAGAAATACCTATTCAATCCTGAACCACAGCACACCGTGATCTTTGACAACCGCTTCTTCAATACTATCTCACTATCTCCCACCCCAAAGGCGAATCTTAAGAGATCATAACACCGGCAAACTTAACACATTCTATTCGATCAAGGAAGACATTACCACATCACAGATGAAGATTTCACCTCACTTGAAAACACCCAGTCCCATTACTCTATCAACCCGAACCTGATCATTTATAGTCCAATTGTCTTTCCTCCGCCGAAAATAAAATTCTGAAATCTCGGAATCACGCTCCGAGTAGAACTCCTATCAAGTCATTCATTTCCCCGACATATAGGCAAGCATCCTATCCTCATATCAATATCGTGCGATATCCAATCGCAAGCATCAAAACAACCTGATCATAGCCTCAAAGCTCTCAGAAACACAACTACTGTGCTGAAACAACATAATATCCTCCCGCAGAGCAACGACAATATCCCCAAACAATCACGCATGGAAAAACATCACGCACCATATCCGTAGTACCATTACAATTCCTCTAATTCTCAATTTATAGAAAGCGCTTCGCGACGTGAAAGATTGGTAAGAAGAAACATAGGCATAAGCCTCAAAGGAACCAAACCGCATGATAAGGAATCAAGAAGTGAAGTAGTCCTAACATCCATGTAGCCTCTCAAAGATAAGTACAGACGTGTTCGTACCGATCCGCAAGACTCTACTAGACTTGCTCATGACTCGTGAGACATAAGGGAACCTAGTGCTCTGATACCATGTTTTCAAGACCCAAAATCCATTAAGGTCGTGATGGCGGCGGACAACACAGTAGGCAAGCCAACCTTCATTAGTTAATTAAGTTCCTATTTTATTATTTTTGAAAATATTTACTTTTTATTTCATTATATAAAGATCAAATAAAGTTACCGAGTAAACAACGATGTTTTAAATAATTCAATCAACAAATACATCCCAAAATCATCCCTGAACCCAGTGTCACAAGTGCATGAGAAATATTTCTAGGAAGTATACATGTGATATAATATTTGTCCAGAATACAAACTGGACAAAGAAATAAAAGTACAATACAATACATCTGAGGGAGACTCTGCCGGCTGCGGGTCATCTCGAGAGGTGCAGCTCACCCAAGTCCCCACATCAACCATGCCACAACGCCAAGCGGGGCCACTAGATATACATGTACCTATGCAATAAAAATGCACAGCAAGTGTAGTATGAGTACCGAAACAATGTGTACTCAGTAAGTATCCCGCCCAACCTCCAAGAGGTAGTGACGAGAGGTCGAATTTGATACTTTCTAGAGGTCAATCCAATAAAATCAAGGGTTACACTAAGCATGGATATCATATGTAATTAACAAGTAGTGATAGGAAATAACAACTTCTTTTCACATTTTACAACTTTGGAATCTTTGTCATTTCAGTTGACAATTTATAATTCCAGGCCAGTAAACAGTTAAAAATCATAGAAAGTACGCAGCAAATATCATGCGCAAGCAATGCTGAGGGTCGAACGACCCGAACCAACAACAATAAAATGTGCACTGCCGAAGGGGCGAAAGGCTCGAACTATAGATGCATATATTACCCCGCTCGCGAACTATCCTGCGACGCAGTCACATATAAATAATAGAGCCACCCCGCTCGCGAATCATACCTGCGACTCGGGTACTCATATATATACACACATTCAAATAGTAAATCCGGACTTCCTCAGGAAATACTTAGCCAAGAAAGATTAATTCTCTTTTTAGATGATTAAGAAAATGAAGTTTAACCTATTTAAATATTCATTTACTAATTTAATGATATTAAACAATCTAATTTTATCAACAAAATTATAAGTACAGCAGGTAAAGCATGCTAGTGGGTCCTAGACTACCCGTACATAAGCATAATAGTAGCTACGCACAGACTCTCGTCACCTCGTGCGTGCGTATCCCCCACAAATTGTAACACATATTTAATTATTTCGCCTATGGGGACAATTCCCTCTTACAAGGTTAGAAAGTAGACCTACCTCGCTCCGAAGATTCATAACCGGCTTCCGAGCCCTTCCGATGACTCACATGGATGCACAACGCCCCAAAACTATCCAAATAACGGGCAAACTATTGAAAATACACTCTATACTTATGACAATTCAATTTATATAAATTCCCAACTCTGCTCGGAAAGTCGATAAAATCACCCTCGGGCCCACGTGCTCGGATTCCGAAAAATTTTCAAATATAAAGTTTACCCATAACCTAAGGAACTCAAATTTTATAACTTATTCTGTCACGACCCAAAATCTACCAAGGCCGTGATGGCGGCGGACACAACCGTCTGGCAAGCCAATCATTAATTAGTTAAAATAAATTTCTGTTTAACATCTTTTCCGAAATCATTACCTTTCACTTACAAGTTATAATAGCGAATAAAAATATCGAATAAATACGACAGGTAAACTATTCCATTTATTCAGTTAAATCCCAAACACATCCCAGAACCCTGTGACACAAGTACATGAGCAAATTCTAAGAATTTCACAAATATTACAAAGCTTGTCCGAAATACATATTGGACAAGGAATTAAAAATGAAAATAAATACAATATGAGGGAGACTCTGTCAGCTGCGGATCGCCTCGGGATGATGCAACTCGCCTAAGTCTCCAAACCAGCCACGTCGTTATGAAAGTACATGTGCAATAAAACTGCACAACAAGTGTAGCAAGAGTACGAAAACAACGTGTACTCAGTAAGTCGCTCGCCTAACCTCCGAGAGGTAGTGACGAGAGGTCGAATTAGACACTTGTTAGAGGTCAATTTAGTATATTCAAGTGAGCCACTAAGCATGAATGTCATAGACAATTTATTAAAATCAGGAATAAATAATATCAACTCCTTCCACATTTAACACTTTAAATCTTCATCATTTCAGTTGACAATTTAAATCATAATCCGGGATAAGAAACATCAGATTTATTTCACATTTTACACATCAATTCACCTTCCTCATAACTGGCCATTAAAACTTCCTTAGGCCGATAAACATGTATAAATCACAGTAATACGCAGTAAATATCATGTGCAAGCAATGCCGAGGGTCGACGGCCCGAACCAACATAAACATAAATTCTGCATTGCCGAGGGTCGAATGGCCCGAACCATAGATGCATCTATTTTCCCCGCTCGCGAATCAATCATGCGACGCGGTCAACATAAAAATAATAAGGCTAACCTGCTCGTGAATCATACATGCGACTCAGGTGCTCATATGTACACATATTCACATAATAGATCCGCATTTTTATCAAGAAAATAACTTCTTAGGAAATGATAAAATCCTCTTAAAGGAACACGAAAAATAGCATTTAAATCTCTGTTTTGAAACTCATTTTTTTGCCAAGTTTAATAATATTTCATAATATAACCTCATTAGGTATACAATTATCCACGGAGGAAATCAATTCTCTTTCTAGATGATTAAGAATATGAACTCTAGTTTTCTTAGATATTCAATTACTGTTTTGATCATATTAGCGGTCTAATATTACTGACAAGATCACAAGTACAACAAGTAAGGCATGCTAGTGGGTCCTAGACTACCCGGACATGGCATAATAGTAGCTATGCACAAAATCTCGTCACCTCGTGCGTACGTAGCCCCCCACAGATAGTAGCACATACTTAATTAGTTCATCTAGGGGGACAATTCCCCCTCACAAAGTTAGAAAGGAGATTTACCTCGCTCCGAAATTTCATAACCGGCTTCCCAGCCCTTCCGACGACTCCAATGGACGCACAACGCCCCCAAAACTATCCAAATAACGACAAACCAATGAAGATATACTCTAACATTTGTAACAATTCAAATTATATAATTTCCCAACTCCGCTCAGTGAATTGACCAAAATTCCCGAGGGCCCACGTGTTCGGAATACGAAATTTCTCGAAGATATATTCTACCCATAGCCTTACTACCTCAAATATACAATTTACACTAAATTCCATGCTCAAATTCGTGGTGGAAACAAAAAATACCATTTCTAGGTTTTTCTTCAAAATTTCCAAAATTTTCCACAATTTTTCATGTATAATTCCATGTAATAACCTTGTATTTAACTTGGAATCATGAAGGAATTACTTACCTAGCATTGCATGAAGAAAATCCTCTCTTGAAGCCCCTCAAAATCGCCCCACACCAAAAGAAAATGGGAGAAATGAGCCAAGAATCCCGTTTAAAATAATACACTGCCCAGGTATAACATCAACCGCGACCGCACAAGCAAAATCCCAGAAGCCTCCCAGCACCCGCAGTGCGATCGCACAGTCACATCTGCGGTCGCACAAGCCAAAACCTGCAGCCTCATTTTTTTTCTTTTGGGCGGTTGCATTCCTCTTTGTGCAATCGCAAAAGCCAAAATTTCCAGCCCTCAAATTCTTCTCCGCGATCGCACAACTAAGGCTGCGATCGCACTGAGTCCCCAAAACACTAGAAAACAACATTAACCAAACGCTTGAAAATAACACGAAACCACCCCGAAACACACCCAAGGCCCTCGGGTTTACCCCATCCAAATCACACGACTCAGTCCCATAACCTCACACGGACTTGCTCGAGGCTTCGAATCACATCAAACAACACCGAAATCATGACTCGCACTAAAATTCAACTTTATGAACTTTGAAATTTCAAACTTCCACATCCGATGCCGAAACCTATCAAATCACGTCCGATTGACCTCAAATTTTTCACACAAGTCATATTCGACATTACGAACCTGCTCCAACTTCTCGAATCGCATTCCGACCCCGATATCAAAATTTCCACTTCCGGTCGAATTTCTCAAAAACCTTCAAATTTCTATCTTTAGCCAAACGACTTCAAACTAACCTACGGACATCCGAATTCACTTCCGATCGCGCTCCCAACTTCACAATCACCATACGAAGCTATTCCCAGACTTGGAATCCCAAATGGACATCAATATCACTGAAATGCACTTCAAACCAAACTTAGGAAATTCCTTCAGAAATGATGACTTCCACAATATACGTCGAAACGCTCCCAGGTTATCCAAAACCCGATCCGGACATACGCCCAAGTCCGAAATCATCATACGAACCTGCAGGAACCTTCAAATCCTGATTCGGAGGTCGTTTACTCAAAACCAATCTTGGTCAATTCTTCCAACTCAAGCCTTCTAAAATGAGAATTTTCTTTCCAAATAAATTCTAAACTTCCCGAAATTCAATTCCGGCCACACCTACAAGTTATAATACCTGAAACGGAGCTGCTCATGACCTCAAACTGCTGAACGAAGAGCTAGAGCTCAAAACGACGGTCGGGTCGTTACATATTCCCAATTCCATGCCCAAATTCGTGGCCAAAATCCAAAAATATGAATTTCTAGGTC
Source organism: Nicotiana paniculata (assembly GCA_005239505.1). Taxonomy (NCBI): domain Eukaryota; kingdom Viridiplantae; phylum Streptophyta; class Magnoliopsida; order Solanales; family Solanaceae; genus Nicotiana; species Nicotiana paniculata. Next base: position 62,399 of record ML346298.1, read on the forward strand.
TTCTACCCAAAACCCACAATTTCCACCAATTTCCATGTTTTAATCCTTATGCAATCATGTATTTAACCTAATACTTGCAAGAATTACTTACCTCATAGAAGATGATGAAATCCCCTCTCTTCAAGGCTCCAAAATCGCCCAACCAAAGTGAGAACTGAGTGAAAAATTGCCAAATCCCGTCTTAAAATACACACTGCCCAGACCCGACCTCCGCACCTGCGGCCTCCAGTCTCCGATATCAAAATTTTCACTTCCGGTCGGACATCTTAAAAACTTTCAAATTTCTAACTTTAGCCAAATGACTCCAAAATGACACACGGACCTCCGTATTCACTTCCAATCGCGCTCCGAACAGCAGAATCACCATACAGAGCTATTTCTAGACTCAGAATGCCAAACGGACATCAATAACACTGAAATTCACTTCAACCCAAACTTATGAATTTTTTTTAAAATACTAACTTCCACAATATACGCCGAAACGCTCCCGGGTCATTCAAAACTTGTTCCGAACATACGACCAAGTCCGAAATCATCATACGAACCTGCTGGAACCTTCAAATCCTGATTCTGAGGTTGTTTAATCCAAAATCTAATCTCAGTCAGTTCTTCCAACCTAAGGCTTCGAATGAGAACTTTCTTTCCAATTCGACTCCGAACTTCCCAAAATTCAGTTCTGACTACGCCTACAAGTTATAATACCTAAAATGAAGTTGCTCATGGACTTAAACCGTCAAACGACGCACTAGAGCTCAAAACGACCGGTCGGGTTGTTACATTAAAGGTGGCGTTTGCCAAAATTTCCTTTAATGTACACCTTATAATAACTACTAATATATAGTTTGTTTGGAATGATTGTCCGGTTTATTTTTTAGTTTATTTGGTAATTTAATAAGCACTTTATTTGCAAATATAAAAATTACATCAATTTTTCAGACCCTACTTGTAGAACTTCATTGGGTATATATGTTATTATTGTCATATGAAAATTACATCTCAGACATTAAGAAGCAAATATAATTAACATTTTAAAAAAGGAATCACAGTTTTATTATTAAATTTGCACAAGTAAAATAAAATCTTTAATAAGGGAACTCCACAATCAGAATAAGAAAAAAAAAGAACATCTTCAATAGATAAATTATACCCATAAGTAAATACGGAATTAGATAAACTACAAGATCTCAAAACATAAAATCATAAATCTAATGCTTGCAAAATATTCATCATAATTTATTACTAAAGAGATTTAAATTGTAATTAACAATCATATAATAACAAAAAATTTATGTTATAATAAAAAAATAAATTATAAATTAATTTTGATCTCAATCTAAATCAAGACCCAAGTTTTTTGATTTTGAAAGAAGAAAACTGAAAGATTTGAGATTAAGAGAAATGCTTATATTATAAATTTTTTAAATTTTGGAGGCTCTTTTTTAAGTGTTCTGGCTAAATATCACACATAAAGTAATAAAATATAGGGGAAAAAATAAAAATAATAAACAACAAATAGGTAATTGGGAGGTAACCAAAAAGGAAATTGACTGGGAGAAAAGAAATAAAAAGCACAACGAAAAGGGAAAGTCAGATAAATTCCAACTTGAATTTTACACACAAGAAAAGCTTTTAAAAAGGTCTACCAGTCATGTCACCTTTGTCTAGTTTGCAGATGGGGGTGACATGATTATAAATTTAACCTAGTTTAAATTTTTTTATACATAAAGATATGTAATTTTACCAAGCGAGCGGGTGCCATACCACCCCCACCCATAAGGGTGGATCCTCCCTTGTCTGCTAGGGATATTTTAGGCTCTTACCATAGGGAACTTGGTCTATACGAATTAGTCTTCTTTGATAAGTGTGTTTCCCTGTTCTTTATTATTATATGAATATCCCGCTCCCGTTTTCCCTTTTCATTTTTGCATGCACACCCTTTCCCCTTCATTTGAACTGGCAGTAATGTGCAAAACTCTGCTCAACTTGGTTACAATATGCATTTTAATGGTATGTTTGGTTGCTCCAAGACATTTTTGAAATTTTGCTACATCATGCCTCTCCCTAACCTTACTCCCTCGCTTATTTTGTTACAATTATCGCATTGTGCGAACTAACTTCTTCCTTGTTTTCCTTTCTTTTTATGTCTTTACATTTCATTTAATATTGCATTTGTTGTCTTCATAATGCAAAATACTTGACAACATGTTGTTTTATCTTTTCATAAAGCATGATCCACATCATATTTTACTCGTGTGTAACTAATACCATAGCGGCACTTGATGAGTGTCCGCGCTCTTCCTAAATCACCCTTTAAATTTGGAAAGACTTATTTGCGGTAAAACTAGTCGATCAGCGGTGCAGTCGACGGTTCCGTGCCTTGCCCTCTCAAGTTGTCCACTTTATGGTACCGGTCTAGACTCTTCTAGAAACTGCACTCTGTGTATTAGTTGTGCATGCATCATGTCCAAACCTAGAATGGGTTAGAACGATGTCCACGTATTAACCTGCTAAGGCAAGCCTTGTCCAAAGTCCGCAAGGATTCCATAATCCCAATAGACACAATCATGACATGTGCATTATTTAGAGAAAACGTGCCAATATGTTGATCATTAACGTGTAAATAGTCAAATTAGGAGGGGGAAATGGCTAATTTTATTTGTTTTGCAGAAATGAGCCACGAAGTCCCCAGGTTCGGCATGGTTCAAAATATCCCACCTTGCTGCTGGATTGGTTGGAAAATCTCTCACCAAGTGACAAAAACATGTGAAAAGAGTCCACGGGAATTTACCTTCCTTGTTAGATATTCAGCCGAACAATGTATTAATTGAGGCCGCCACCACGTTTTGGGATGAGAAGAGAGCCGTCTTTTGTCTTGGCGACATAGAAATGACTTCCCTTTTAGAAGAAACAAGAGTCTTTACTGGGCTCCCATGGGATAGCCTGGTTTGTTGGTACCGAAAAACTGCACTTCTCGAGGTTTTCTGAAAATGATGGGTTTCAGGAAAAATGATGAGTTAGTCTATCTAAAGAAATATTACATACCATTCGATTTCCTTTATGAGTGTTATGGGCACAACAAGTCATATCGCCTTTATCATGATGAGTTTGCCATCACCTCTTTGGGTTGGACTCACCGCGGGGTTTTCGTATTCATTGTATGTTTTCTAGGGATGCTGGTATTTCCAATATAGGGAGAAAGGATCCACACTCACCTAGCTATGGTCACTAAGACCCTAATGGAGGGGATTAAGGGCAAAGTTATACTATTGTCCCTATGATTTTAGCTGAGATGTATCAAGCCTTAGACCGTTGCAAAAAAGGGTATAGACATTTCGAGGGTTGCAATCTATTGCTGAAAATATGGTTGTTAGAACACCTTCAGAGAGGAGAATACCGTCAAGAACTTCCACGACGACCATGGAATGACCACATAGCCTATCACCATCCGAAGAGAATGACTTTTATTCCAGAAAGGTTTGCACAACCGGGAAATGCTGTGAGCTGGGTATATTTCCATAACAATTTGACTGATGACAAGATACATTGGATGTTCGAGTGGTTCCCTAGCGGTGAATTCATTATCAGGTCGAGAGACGTTCCTCATCTAGTGCTAATCGGATTGAGGGGAATATATACTTATGCTCTTATCATGGTTATGAGGCAAGCGGGGAGAAAACAAGTTATACCACGAGTTTCCAAAATGGTTCATTACAAAGCAGACATCCAAGGGAATGCCATTACATTCAGGTTCGAGGCACAACACATGTGGCATCAAAAGATTGTTGTGGAGAAAGATACCATCGAACCAGACCCATATCATGCCGGCCATGTGTACTTTTACCCATCATAGTTGGTCGATGACATAGAAGGAGAAGTCAAGCCAGGGGTTGATTTGAGGAATAGGGTCATAGACGACACGGATGAAGCACAAGTAAAACATAGGAGGTTGTGCAAAAGGGTTTTTGAGTATGAAGAAGGCTTTTGTAACAACATAAAGTGGACATGGAAGAAATCAACGTATGGAGGGGAATCGCTATTAAGTCAACAAAGAGGTTGGAGTATTTGGAGTAGGGTTTGATGGAGCTTGAGGGAAAGATGATAAAAAGGGTCTCAGACTATCAGAATGCAGAGGGAAATGGACGGGTAGTGCACGCATAAGTCACGGTTCAGAATCAACTAGTGCGCTTTTGGTAAAAACTTAAAGATAGTAATCGGGTAGCAGTAGATGATAGTTTGTGCGCGCTGAATAATACGAGTAACACCCCATCTCGAGGGAGTTACGAGGTATTATTTATGTTGCACGGGGTGATCCTTTAGGCTAAAAAACTTTGGACCCCCATCTTGTCTTTAAATCAATTATCTGTGTTTATTCAGGGACTTTTGATAATAACTACCCAAACTTGTTTTTCTCTCTCATTATTTGACAAATTCATGTAATTTAAGTTCGGCGGAGACCCACAGTTCTGGACCTCGAAGAGTGCCTAACACATTCTCTTCGAGGTAATTTGAGCCCTTACCTAATCTTTGGTGATGCTAACTAGTTAAACCAGAGTTATTTTCAAATAGGTTCCCTAACACACCTCAAACCCGTTAGGTGACGACTCTCTCTTTTAAAACCTTCCTTAAAAGAGTTGTAACATGTCGAAGCCCGCTTTCGCGAGGAAAAGGGCCCGACACCATCTACCTGGGTCTGGGTGACCGGACCAGAATCGCCTAAATATTTACGGCTCATAAAAAATGAGCTAAGGAACAATAGTCATCGCCTCTCCATAGTCGTTCCTCATTTTTGGCATTTTAGGACCACAAAAAAAGAATTCTGCTCGATTTCCAAATTTTTATGCGATATAGCCCACGCCATCTGCGTGATCCGAGAGACCAGCCCCGGATCAACTAAAATTTTGCTGGTCCATGAAAGGCGACCTAAGGAACAATCGTTATCGCCTCGCGATGGTTGTTCCTTTTTTTGCATTTTAGGACCATAAAACTAGAATTTTGCCCGATTCCCAAATTTTTGTGTGTTATAACCCACGCCATCTGCATGGGACTAGAAGACCGGACCTGTGTCATGCCCCAAACCTAAATAGGCATGGCCGTCACCCAGTTCCACACTCGGCCCGAGCGTACCACTCTATAATTGTGAACTCTAGAGGGGTAACCCTCAACTTAGGCCGATGAGGACATATTCTGAATCATCTGAAAAGAACGCCTCTGTCATCTATAGGGTAAACATACCCAAAAGGTAATATATGTAACTATATAGGTCGATGAAGCCTCCATGAACATCTACTGATATACAAAAGATACATAACTCGTCTACAAGCCTCTAGAGATAGCTGAACTGTACCATGGTCGGGACAGGGCCTCGACCTACCCATCAAACCTGTATATATAAAATGGACTCCAAGGTCTAGACCTGGTAACTTCGAGGAAGTCGAGCTTACCAACCAAGCTAATGTTTGACTCTGTCTACTATGAGGGTCTGTCCAACTATCAATAAGACAGGCAGGCATGAAATGCAGCGTCCCTGGCAAAAGGGATGTCAGTACGAAATAATGTACCGAGTATGTAAGGCAATAGAATACTTGAAAGCTGAAACTGAGTTGATAATATAATAACTGAAAGTTACTAGGAGTCAAAGATAATCTGAAAAATATGCTTACATGCCAATACTGACTCAACTCTCTCAATATAGTAAGTAAAATAGTTGTTCGGCCTTATAAGGCTCAGTATGTGTAACTGCTCTACTATAGTAGGCTTGCTCATAGATGCTCGGCCATACTAGGCTCTGTATATCGGCCATTCTAGGCTCGCTCGTAAGCGCTCAGCTACAGAAGGCTCGGTATATAACTCACCATCTGATCAGAGGTTGCCCAATAGGGGCCTGCTCATCGATTATAGCTCGATGGTGGTGAAAATACTGTAATCAAACACATGTAGTTACCGGATCATGCCAAAATAAAAGAAAGGTTTAGCCTTAAAATACCTTAACTCTGCTGAATCCTCATTACATTCCAAGAAATTCTTCAAACAACTCAACTCAATCTACCACATCATAAGGAGATTCAAAATCAGTGCTGAGTAAAGGCTAAGTTAGCAACTTAAACTAGTAGCTCGTTTACGAAATTTTGGGCAACATCTCCCCTGTATCAAGGCCCTCCTACAATACCATATATAAACTAGACCAAGAACAATAAAATAAAAACATGTATGCATCATTTTCCAACCTTATCTACATCACAATATATCACAAAACAACCACACACCCTAATCACTTCATACATTAAACGACAACAAAAGTAGTGTCAAACAACTTAAAAATGTAACGACGAATGACCAGCCCAACATTTTTTCATTATGTTGTGTTTGTCCACACCTTTTATCCTCCAAAACTTCATAAAACATCAGTAAAATAGACAGCCCAAAAGCAACACGAAACAGCCCACAAAACAGTCCACTACAAGTCGAATAACTCGAACTCACGGCTTCCGATCACTGTCCCCTGAGTTCTAACTTTTAGGAAACGAATTTATAAACCTTCCTAGATATTTAAATCTTAAATTCATAAATTATAAGTTTTATTAACTATGAAGTACCTTCCAAAACTCAAACTACAAAGAAAAAGAGAGGCGATATAGCGATACTTACGTCGTAGGGATCGTTCTAGTGTTATCGCTTCTTGATATCGTATTCAGGATGTTAATATTCTTGAAAAACCTTGTGGAGAGATTGAGAATAAGTTTAGGGGTATTATTCCGGTCGTGGAATGTGGAAAAGTGAAGAAAGAGACGACATTAGGCATATATATATATCCATTTTTGAAAAGTCAAAGAGTTGCTAGCTTGGCACGCTATTATTGGCTCTTCTTCAGACACTTATATCTTTTTATCCGGATGTCGTATGAATGAATAGTTAAGAGAGTTAGAAACTAAATTCCAAGATCTTAAATTTGGTTTATAATATATCCCAAAAAGACCTCATATTGCACACGAAATGTATTTCGCAAAAAGCTTTAGTGACAAACCTACTTGTCACCTATGAAGTTTTCGCAGTCTCGCAAAACTGTAAATATCTATCTACTCCTATGTCGAATTTATGAACGGTTTAATGTGTTAGAAAATATAATATTAGATATTCAATTTGGTAGGGATATCATCCCCTAGTTCCAAGTGTATCATGAGAAAAGCTTAGCCACATTTGACCTAAATTTTAGCATATTTATGAATGTAAATTGTGATGATCTTTGCCAACTTTTGTTCCACAACTCACTTGACTTCAAAACATAACACATGAATATCATAGGATAAAAATAACTCATAACATAACCTCCTTATCATTTTGAGCACCCTAGTCTCACCCCAAAATTACACGTTATAAAATTCCCAACTTGTCGACTTTCGACGAAACTTATTTTCTTCAATTGGTTTAGCTTCTAAGACTTCCAACCCTCTTAGGACTTGCAGTCCATGATCTTAAATATTTGTAACCTCCAAGTTAACATTATTAACTTACTTTATGTACTTTCAAAGATGATCACATTTCAGAGATTACATCCATTGACTTACGACGTACTCTCACATACGAAACTATAGGGTGTAACAACCTGGTCGCCTAAAATTTTGTCAGCCCATCAAAAATGACATAAGGAACAACATTCATTATCTTTCCATGACTGTTCCTCATTTTTTGTCATTTTAGGTCCATATAACTTGTATACGCCTTATTCTCAGATTTTCGTGTGCTATAGCCCACGCCATCTACATTGGTCTGTGTGACCAGACCCAGTCGCCTAAAATTTTTTTGGTCCATCATAAATAACCTAAGTAATAATAGTCATTTCCCGATTTCTAGATTTTCGTGAGCTATAGACCACGCTATTTGCATGGGTCCAGGCTACTGAACATTGATCACCTAAAAAAATTTTATCCCATAAAAAATGAGCTAAGGAACAATAGTCATTTCCTCACCAAGAGCGTTCCTCATTTTTAGCGTTTTAGGATCATAAAACTAGAATTTAGACCGATTCCTAGATTTTCATGTGCTATAGCCTAGGGTATCTACATGGGTCCGGGTGACCGGACCTGGTCGTCTAAAAATCGTCTGGCCCATAAAAATGACCTAAGGAACAATAGTATTGCCTCACTATGCTTGTTCCTCATTTTATGGAAGGAAGAAACTAAATAGAAATCACTGATACCATCCCCGCCTGAGCTGGAGGAGCCGGGAGCAGGTGAGGATTATGATTACAGAGTCCCTAGGTCGTTCATCACCCCTGATGATTCTGATGCCACCAAATCAACAGCTGAGGAGCTGGAGAAAGTCATATTGATCGGACACTTGCCAAATCGGAAGGTATACCTGGGCACGGGGTAAACTCTCGAGCTTAGGAAAAAACTCATTAAATTCCTTATATCGAACATATATTGTTTCGCTTGGTCCCATCTTGATATGACGGGGGTCCTGCCAGATATAACCACTTATAAGTTGTGTTTGGATCCAAAGTTCCCGGTTAAACATAAGAGTAGACCTCAGTCCGAAGTCAAACATGCATTCATCAAAGACGAGGTATCTAAACTCCTTAAAATAGGTTCCATTCGGGAAGTTAAATACCCGGACTGGTTAGCTAACATAGTGGAAGTGCCTAAAAAGGAATAAATTAAGAATGTGCGTAGATTTCGAAGATTTGAAATTTCAGTTGTCTCCCTAGCGGCACTCTCTTTTATTTTTGTAACACTTATACTATACCTTCTACTACCCCAACTCCTATCTGAATATTTCTCGAGGATTACGATGTCGTATATGAGAGACTGAACTTTGTATGATTGGTTTCACTACTTTTATCTTACATGATCTACTGATTGATCTGAGACCTCTTGTCTAGCCATAACCAAGCTCTTTTTGAATCAACTACTAACTACTCGTCAGTCCATGCTCATATTTATATTTTATGTAACCTCTCTTGGGTTATGTCTTTTGTCTTAGCTTACCTTTTGCATTGGATCCTAATGTATCAAATGTTCATTCGCACTTATTTATTAATAACATTTGGTGTGGGAACCCTTACTGCCTCTCCGGACATCGTGCTTGAATAATATCCGGAGTCGTAACATATCTATAGAATCTGAATAAATGCAATCTCATTCCTTTCGCCTTTTTTACCGCATTTGTTTCTTTAATATTCCATAGTTACTTGAACTACATAACTCCGACTTACTATCATATCACACCGTCTTCCCCCTTTAGGGGAGTACTAGCATTTAATGCTATGACGTTACATATATATGGTTTACCTCTTCATCATTGGCGTCTTTTCATGACTTCACTGACTCTTACTCGCATTGCGGTAACCCTTCCCTACCAAGGATAACTGAATTGCTTATGCACGAGGGTGACACCTAGTGTAACTGACACAGTTAGTCCTTTAAGCTTAACTTTGCTCAAAGTTTTTGCTTTGGCAGAGTGTCTTCTTGAATGACCTTTTAAAGTTTATTCTTATGGTGTCCATTTTATTATTCCTAGAATGCAATATTTAAAATTCTCTTGATGTCGACTATTATCGCATCATTCGATCCCTAATTGATGTTCAGTTTATCTTGTTCACTAGCCCATGCTGATTTCTCTTACTCCGGGGGTCTAAATTTTTGTTCTGGTAATCACATTAGATATACCAATGCATTTCTCGAAATGAGGATATGACTTTTGTCCTATACTCTTTTATTGTCTCAAGGCATGTCGCCTCTTGTCTTTTCCTTCACTTGACTATAGACTCTGTCATCATATCATATTATGATTTACTGTTACCACCATTTTATCATATCTTACTCATAATGCTTCATTTACTCTCTTCTTATTCTCCTGCTAATATCTCTGTCTATCACCTTATTTTGAAAACTTCAACAAAATATTCTTTCACCTTTATCTCCCCTTGCTCGCTCCATCTCACTGGATCTTCGGGTCGTCTAATATTCTCTTTTTACTAAGGGCGGGAGTCATACTAAGGTTAATGTTTATCTCTTATAGGATTCCCCTACATGTCTTCTTATATTTTGGAATGTTCATGTATTCATATCTGACTGTACTATTCCAGAGTGCACCATCTAATATGCACGATCTAATAGGGCCTTAACAGGGCCACATCGCCAAGAATTCTCTCTCTGCCCTTACCTGTTGTTCTATTAGCCCTCTTGCTAGCTGTAATTTTCAAATTGAAATCATCTCTATATCATTATCAAACATAAGTCTTGGCTCGAATGTCTTGTTTATATAATGCGGTGCACAACACATCTATAAACAAGGCTCTATTAGACACGACTTGTAGACTCCCTAGGACTTAACTGCTCTGATACCAAGTTTGTCACGCCCCAAACCTGAAGAGGTGTGGCCGGCACCCAGTTCTATACTCGACCCGAGCGTAAAATAACGCCTCTTTCATCTATGAAGTAAAAATACCCAAAAGATGATATATATATATATATATATATATATATATATATATATATATATATATATATATAACTATGCAGGCTGAGGAAGCCGCCATGAACATCTACTAATATACAAAATATACAAGACTCGTCTACAAGCCTCTAAAGATAACTGAATTGTACCATGGTCAGGACAGAGCCTCGATCTACCCATCAAACCTGTATATATAAAATGGAATCAAGGTCTATACCTGGTAATTCCGAGGAAGTGGAGCTTACCAACGAAGATGATGTTTGACTCTGTCAGCTGGGAGGGTCTGTCCAACTGTCAATGAGGACCTGCATGCATGAAATGCAGTGTCCCTGGCTAAAGGGACGTCAATACAAAATAATGTATCGAGTATGTAAGACAAAAGAATAATTGAAAGCTGAAATTGAACTGATAATATAATAACTGGAAATAACTAGGAGTCAAAGATAATCGGAAGATATGCTTACCTGCTGATACTGACTCAACTCTCTCAATATAGTAAGTAAAATAGTTGTCCGGCCTTATAAGGCTCGGTATGTGTAATTGCTCTGCCGTAGTAGGCTCGCTCATAGGCTCTCAGCACTACTAGGGTCAGTATCTCGGCCATTCTGGGCTCACTCATAGGCGCTCGACCACAGTAGGATCGGAATATAACTTACCATCTGATCAGAGGTTGCCTAATAGGGGCCTGCCCATCGATTATAGCTCGATGGTGGTTAAAATACTGTAATACTGTATATATGTAGACTCTCTGCTCTCTTGGCTAACGGAAGACAAAACTAAATTGAATATGAAGTCCTGATAAGGGAGAATGCTGTAACTTATGAGACTAGGAAAATGTACATAAATTCAGGAATATGAACTTCTCTTTATGTCTCTTTATCAAACACATGTAGTTACTGGATCATGCCAAAATGAAAGAAAGGTTTAGCCTTAACATACCTTAACTCTACTGAATCCTTACTACGTTCCAAGAAATTCTTCAAAACACTCAATTCAATCTACCACAGCATAAGGATATTCAAAATCAGTGTTGAGTAAAGGCTAAGTTAGAAACTTAAGCTAGTAGCTCGTTTACGAAAATTTGGGCAGCATCCCCCCTGTAACAAGGCCCTCCTCCAATACCATTGTAACGACCCGGTCGGTCGTTACATAGAACCTACAGTATAGTTACTGTTATTTCCTTGTCGTAGCTTGGTTAAACTGTTCTTGATGTGTTAGAATTGGTAGGCTCCGAATCGGAATAATTA
>ML346299.1:0-38630 GCA_005239505.1 Nicotiana paniculata
GAGCTTGCTATTGATAAGTTGATTGCACGATTATGTTTTATATTGGTTTCAGTTTGAGGTATATTGGTGAATCAGTTATGACTTGTAGAGGTTGAGATCGAGGATGACTCGAGGAAAGGAATTTCTTGATACGTGTTGTATTATGTTTGGTAAGTATATGGGAAATATTGAATGATTGAGTTGTTATTTGTAAAGGATGTAGTGTGCACGAAGTAGGGATTCACCTGGTTACTTAGGAGTGTGGATTACTCCCTTTGGTGTTGGTGTGCGAATAGGGCACATATCGTTCGGTCTGTTTGGTCGGATCAATTGAGGTTTGAGCAGAGTAAATGACTCTTGAGAATGGTTCTAATGGATTCATGATTTATATGTAACAATTGGGAATCTTCAGGATGTGTATTTGGCTAGAAACTAAGATTTACATTTGATGGTGTCAAGACTTGTGGCATTTCTATATCATTATGGATTCTACATATCAGTATCACGGAGGTGAAGGTAATGGCTTCAGACTCGCAGGAGGTCTCTTCAGAGTAAGTATTTGGGTTGTGATACTTTTGGGGAGCTTAAGAGAACATTCTACGGCTTATGATCCTTAGGACGGTGTGGCTTTATGCTAGAATCTCGCATGGTGGGTCTTGGTTAAGGATTGTGGTATTATGGCGTAGAAGAATCAATTTGAAGATAATTCAAAAGGAAATCGGAGAAATAGGATATCTTGGTAGTAGCTTGGATCAGCATGGTAATGGGTAAGATCAGTTCTTTGGGTGATTATAATGTTGCGAGTTTCTACACGTGATTCGTGACAATGCTCTTGGGTTTTGGCAACCTGCGTAGCTTGGTTGAGTTAGAGGGATTCAGCCTTGACGGTTTAGTTAAGTGCAATGGGTTTCAGAGGGTTCTTGATGGTCTCTACTATGGTTTGAGATGTATATTTCCTACTGGTGTACGGGGCATATAGCGTATTGTGATTTTTCCTTCAGGATGAAATCAAATGGAAAGTTCTTAGCTAATCAAGTATGTAGTTGCTTGCGACTCGGAGTTGGTTTTGAGATTCTCATATCTTTCATATGAGTTCATAATGGGTGTGGTGTGTATTGAGAATTGCAAGTGCAAGGTCACAATTCGGTTTTTGAAGGGAAGTTCATGAAATTCGTAGGCAGCATGGGCGGTTTCAGATTACTAGGTAATGATGTTACTACTTAACATGGCTTGATGAGAGTATATATTTTGGGAAGGGCAATGTGTTGGATTTATGGAAACTTCATTGGTTCTGCATCACTCTCCTGGTTGATCAATTGCGGATACTCAAATTTTGCTTTGGGGCACAACAGGATTATAGAGGTATTCCTCGTCGTATGATTGTGTATTGGAGAAGTGTTAGAAATTCTGGTGGTGGAGTTGGGATCAGATATGGTGATACGTATGTTCTATGGGTTTGGAGACTAGGAGTTCTCAGGAGCAGATTCTTTCATAGTTGTGGGCCGTGAGGTTGTGGCCGAAGCTAGCTAATTGATAGTGTGTGTTATGATTCAGTTATTGTGGACTTTCGAAGGATTATTTATCTATTTGTGGGTGACCAGAGTTGATTTGGGGGTCCATTGGTAGGCCCAAATCGGATGTGTATTCAACACCGAGTCGGATTGGTTGGCTCAATAATGCTATTGTTGAGGACGTGCTATTCGGTTGTTGCTAAGCTTATTCGTGTTCTAAAATGATTTATGAGTTACTCTTCTATGTTGCAAGGAGTTGTGATTTGTTAGTTTTGGGCACACATGGTGGGGTTCTATAGTGGTCTTATAACGGAATTTGAGTGAGATAAGTAATTAGGTATTGCGTGATTGAGGGCGTATTGGTTATGTTCATTCGGGTTTTGTGTGGCATTGTATTGTCTGATTCTCCGTGGTTGTGGTAATGCACTTTGAGTACTTGATGTCGAATTTCACGTGGTTATTGATTTTGATCAAGGTAGAGCAGGGTATATAATATGGACCAACGTTTGGATGGGGTCACGTATTGCAGCGAAATTATGTTGAGATATGATCTTTGGTATTGGATTCGTGTGTTTTGGTTCTATCGTGCGTGCTAGATTTAGCATGGTGTTGTGATGGTACCTGTTAAGCTAGCAGAACAGTCCTCTCGTTTGAGGCATTTTACAGGGTTGAGTACATTTGGAATGTTGCTATTTGGTGCACGGTTTGCACGGTTGTGGCTTTAAGCTGTATTGATGTGTCATATTACTAGAGTGATTATGTTAGATGGGATGAGGTCATCGCACCTAGAATGGGTGCTATCGGTTTTGTTTGTGGAATATTTGGAAGGATAATATTGGGAGTTGGCTTAGGCAATTTGCCATAGCTCCTATCAAAGGAGAGGGAGTTCCACAACTTGTTGATACGGCGAATGGTTATGGGTTTCTGCGTATTTCTTTCATCATTTGGCAGTATATGAAGGTGTTAGGACGGGGCTTTGTTTGATGAAAGGTTTATTACCGACATTGGGTTGTTTGAGCAGCTACTGTGATTAGAATTTATCGCTATGAGTGTTTGAATTATGTGGTATATCATGTGATTTCAACTTTGATTATGACTATGGCTTGATATAGTTGTTCAGACGCATACAGTGTGTGGATGCAAGATTCTGATCTTATAAGAATATCGGACGTAGAAAATTGGATTTTAAGGGCTTATGGGCCGAGTTGAACTAGGAAATTTCAGTTATGTTGTGTTATCATACCTATATGGGATAGGGAGATGTAGGATCACCCCCGGGTATGTTCATAGTAAGGTTATGCGGTAGATTGATGGTTTGAAGAACAACCCTCGGCACGTTCGAGGATGAACCCATGTTTAAATGAGGGAGGATGTAATGACCTGACCTGTCGTTCTGAGCATTTGCACTTCGCTCGGTTGTTGAGGGGATGAGTAGCTCTGTATGATGTATTATTAACTTATGTGAATCATCGACTTTGGTTTTCAGGTTATTTGGGATTGATTTGGAGGAATGCTTCACAGCTAGAAGCTTTAAATCTGAAAGGTTTGAGCAAGTTTTGACTATGGAGTAATTGACCTCGGATTTGATTTTTTATGGTTTCGTTAGCTCCACTGGGTGATTTTATACTTTAGAGCACGTCCGAAACTGATTTGGAGGTCGATAGTAGAATTAGGCTTGAATTGGCAAAATTTGGAAATTTGGTGATTATGGTCGGTAATGGAAAATTTGATATCAGGGTCGGAATGTGATTCTGGAAGTTGGAGTAGGTTCGAAGTGTCATATGTGATGTGTGTGTAAAATTTGAGGTCATTCAGATGTGGTTTGGTAGGTTTCGACGCCGTTTGCAGAATTTGAAAGTTTAGAGGTTCTTAGGCTTGAACCCGAGAGTAATTTGGTGTTTTGATGTTGTTTTGAGTGATTCGAAGTTTCGACTAAGTTCGTATGTTGGTATATGACTTGTTGGTATTATTGGTTGAGGTCCGAGGGACTCATGTGAGTTTCGAGTGGTTATCAGATCAATTTTGGACTTGGGAGATGGCTGAATCTGCTGGTATTTGAGGCTGCTGGTGTTTTCCGCACCTGCAGAAGAGGAGCCGCAGGTGCGAGGTCGCTGGCGCGCATGGGATTTTGCAGGTGAGGATAGTTTTGAGGTAGGCTGGGTCCATAGGTTCATAGGGGAGGTCGCATCTACGAGCCCGCAAAAGTGAATAATTGCCCGTAGATGCGAAGAAGAAGAGGTCAGGCAGTGGCCGCATGTGCGAGGTCTTTTCCGCTCATGCGAGGGGTGCAGATGCGAATGTGGAGCACATGTGTGAAGTTGGGGGTTTTACTGAATTTCCGCAGTTGCTGAGGATTTTTACGCAAACGTGAAACCGTAGGTGCGGATATTGGGTCGCAGGTGCGAAAGACCTGGGCAGAAACTATAAATAGAAAACTTTGCGAATTTTGGCTCATCTCCACCAATTTCAAGTCGGTTTTTGGAGCTTTTGGAGTGATATTTGAAGGGAGATTCAAGGGTTTTCAGGGAGGTAAGTTTCTTGAGCTCTAATACTCCTATCTATGGTGTTTTCCCGTTGTTTTATCATTTAATTAGTGGAAATTAGGGGTGAAAATGAGGGGTTAGGGCTTGGGAATTTTGGAGAGTTTGATGTGAGGATTTGATGGACCAAACGGTGTTGGATTTTGATAAATTTCGTATGTATGGACTCGTGAGTAAATGCACTTTCAAGTTTTGTAATTTTTGTCGGATTTCGAGATGTGGTCCTGGGGGTCGGGTTGAACCGATTTCGGGTTTGGGTCTAATTTGGTAGTTTTTCCTGTGGAACTCACTCCTTTACCGTATATTCATTGTATTGTACTGGTTGTAAATAGATTCAGAGCATTTGGAAGCCGAATCAAGGGGAAAGAACATCGTGGAGGAGAGATTTGATCGATTTGAGGTAGTAACAATTGTAAATCTAGTCTTGAGGGTATCAAACCCCCGGATTCTATGTCATGTGATTATTTGGAGGTGACGCACATGCTAGGTGGAGGGCGTGTGGGCGTGCACCGTTGGAGATATTGACTTGGTCCGTCCCGTATCAACTGTAAGGTGGAATATTTTGTTGAAACTGTATACTTCTTATGTGTTCTAGAAAGAAATTCTGAAAATTAGGCTGGATGGCATATTTAGGCTTTATGCTAGTATTGTTTTGACCCTAAGAGGTCTTATCTTGCTGTCCTCTCATTGTTTTCAATTGAAAATCTATACTCAGTCATGCTTATACATATTTACTGCACACGTCAGTCTCTATTACTCTATTTTGATGCATCACATAAATGTTATTTGGGCTGAATACTTTGTTTTCCTGAGAGCACGAGAGGCTGGAAAGGTTTATGATTGAGTGAGGCCGAGGGATTGATTTTTGAGGATATTTATGGGATCGGGCTGCACACCGCATCATGTTTGATATAGGCTGAGGGCCTCATTTATCTATGCCATGATTGTCTTGATATAGCGCTTGGGCTGAAGGAGCCCCTCTGGAGTCTGTACACACCCTCAATGAGCGCATGTACCTACTGAGTGCGAGTGTCGAGTGCTGAGTGATTGAGAGGCATGAGTGACTGTGAGGCATGAGTGATTGTGAGGTTTGCTCGAGGGGATGTATATGAGTGATGTTTGCCCGAGGGGCTGTATATGATTTCATCTTTTTTGCTCATGGTTGCATTAAGCCTTTGTTTGAAAACTGCTGAAAAATGTTTTTAAATGATTCTACTAGAAACTGGATTTAAGCGAGCTGATTTGACTCAAAATCTGGTTTTAAAGTATGTCGTATTTTACTAAGTTTTTGTGATATGAACTATACTTGCATTTTTGCTCGTCACTATTTCTCAGTCTATATTTACTGTTGTTACTTACTGAGTTGGCGTACTCACGTTACTCCCTGCACCTTGTGTGCAGATCCAGGTGTTTCTGGACACAGTAGCGGTTGTTTATTATTCAGTCGCAGATCCATCGGAGTTAGCAAGGTAGCAGCCTGGCGATCGCAGCCCTGCTTTTCTCCCTATCTATCCTCCCTTAGTTGTCTTTGGTTATTTTCCCGACTATATTACTCTTGATAATATCAGACAGTTGTAGTAGTTGCTCATGACTAGTTACATCCCGATGTCGGGCTTTTTTTTTCCGCATTTCTATTTTTAGTTGAACTCTTTGAGAAGGTTATATTATGAGTAGCTTTGAATTTATTTTTGGAAAATGAAACATAAATGTGTTTTTGGTAATGTGTCGATTGGCCTAATACCACGATGGACGCCATCATGACAAGGTTAGTTTTGGTTCGTGACAAAAATATTAGTGTAATTTATAAATTGTCTAAATTGAATGTAGTAAACTTTGCATTCTTGAAATGAATGGGTAAACACTAGTAAAAGTTCGTTAAATATCGGTTTAGAACACAAAATTATACAGGGAACACTCATTGTCACTTATCCTTTCAAGATATGCATGTAGCCTATTAATACTATTTCGTAGATATATAACACATGTCTTTTAATTATATTTTATTTTTATACAATTTTAATGTATTTCGAGGTTGAACTTGTGACCAAACAATAATACTTAAGTAATTTATTAGGCTGTCAAATATAAGCAATTGGTTTTATTTGTTGTTAAATTTATTTTCCTTATTTGATTCCTATTGTTCTTGTCTGTAATTAGTTCTAACTTTTTTTGAATCTTAAATTGGCACCCACACAATAAGTTAATTACCTTCCTTTCCTAGAGTGTTGTTTCGAGATTTTCTTGTATACACTTGCTAGAGGTAATTAAATGAATATTAAACAATTGAGAAATCTAAAATTAACTAATTGAGCTAATGAAGTTATAATTTAAATTTTTTCTCACTGTTTAGTAAATATCAGTTCCTACTCTATTTCTGCTTTTTGGTATTATCAAATTTTTATTACTCCAGAAAGTTAACGTGAATAGCCTTTGCATTCCTCCCGCATGAGATCACGATTTCACAATTCAAAGATAATTTTATAAATAAATTAAAATGCATTTACATTTGAATCCCTATTTGGTAATAGAATTTGAAAAGTTGATGTGGATTGCGTAATATAGCTGTATACGGTAAAAATCGAGGATACCTGATTTTACGGGTTCGAGGGTATGTTTCGAGAACGAGCCGGTATCGAACCAAGTTCGGGCTCAGAGAATATGAAGACTAAGGGATCGAGATCAGGCTAAATCGACACCACAGTAACAAAATCATGAGATATCCGCGATCGACCACCTATCTCGGCGAGAATCTCGGAACCGGTAGAACCATTAACGGTTAATATCAGTCATGTATTTTACTTTCGAAATTAGAGTCATACCTTATTTAGGATTCCTCTACTATATAAAGAGGAACCCTGTTCATTTGTAAAGAGATTATCATTATTATCACCATACGCACTTACCACTTGCACTATTACTGAGAAATACAAAGCACTCTGCTCTTTTATTCCTTCTTAATTTTTTACCGTTCTTATTGTTCATTCTATTATTGTTGTTCTTACTATTCTTCGCACTTGATCTCGAGTCTAATTCAGATTGGGGTCGATAACTCGCAATTACACGGATTTGATCCATTTAAATCGTTTAATTCCTTTATTTAGTTAGCTATTTACCCATTGGCATTGAATTAGATAATGTATCCTTATAACAACATTACAATTTTAATTGTTACTACTATTTCGAGGTAAAAAATTTGGTGCCCACCATAGGGCTAAGGATAATAGTGATTGTTTAGTGTTAATTCTGGTATAACACACTATTTTACGCTTGTTTCTTGTCAAAAATTTTGTTTTCAAGATAAATCATGTCAAACTCACAAAACACAGCTACACATGGTGACGACGGCCTCGGACTCCACGGGGAGAATGAAAATGTTATCGATCTGGGAATTGAGGTTCCACAAGATGACCTCGGAGGAGCACCGCCCGCCAACCTGGTCGATATTGGTTCACATATTGCTTTGAATGCGGATTTAGGCGAGGACCCAGATGGAAGCATATACAGAGAAGATTGAACTGACGCTAGAGGTACTCAAGTCAGAGGAGATGAAGGTGTTAATCTCCAAGTTATATTTGAAATGCTGCAAGCCCAACAGAACGCCATTGCCCAGTTGGAAATTCAGCACGTAGCTCCGAATAGGGTCGAACAAGAGGCTACTCACCGTACCGAGCCAGTGCCTGAAAGGTCGGGCGATAATACTTCGACAACTGACCCTGCTATAATGAGAATGCTTGAGGATCTTACTAAGAGAATATAATCGGGAGAAAAGAAAATCGAGGCCAACAACAAGAATGTGGAAATCTATAACTCTCGAGTTGATCAGATTCCGGGGGCATCACCGGTCCTAAAGGAAATGGACTCCAAAAAATTTGTGCAAAAACCATCCCTCCAAGTGCGCCTCTGATGCCCATACTGAAGAAGTTCAGGATGCCCGATATACCAAAATACAACGGGACCTCGGACCCCAACGAGCACGTTACCTCTTATACGTGTGATATCAAAGGAAATGATTTTGAAGACTATGGAATCGAGTTAGTATTGCTAATGAAATTCGGGGAGATCCTGTCAAAGGGAGCTTTGATTTGGTATCACAACTTGCCATCAAACTCTATCGATTCATTCGCCATGTTGGCAGATTCATTTGTAAAGGCTCACACTGGAGATATTAAAGTTGAAACGAGAAAATCGGACCTCTTCAAGGTGAAACAGAGGGATAACGAGATGCTACGAGAGTTTGTATCTCGATTCCAAATGGAACGTATGAGTTGCCACCCGTTACCAACGATTGGAATGTTCAGGCTTTCATCCAGGGATCAAACGAGCAGAGTTCGATCGCATTACGCCAACTGATGAAAAATTTGATAGAGTACCCTACTGTGACTTGGGGCAGATTTACACAACCATTATCAATCGAAAATTAGAGTCGAGGACGATCAAATGGGATCCCCCTCAGGTTCAGTGCACCTTAATTGATCGAAAGATAAAAACCAAAGAGATGTTGACAAAGAATAGAGTCCAAATAAATATCGGTATCACCCGTACATTTCAGATAGAAGGAATAACCATACGGGACGTAATTCCGCCCGGAAAGATCGGAGGGGTGATCAAGGACAGAATTCTCGAGGACTCATGAGCAAAATTGGATTCGACAAATATGCAGATCATGTAGAAGCACCCCGATTATTGGAGTAAAATTTCACTGTCGATGCCTCGGGTATCTTATCGGCCATTGGAAGGATCAAAGACACTAGGCGGCCCAGACCTTTACAAACCGATCCCTCTTAAAGGAATCCAAACCTGATGTGTAAGCACGCATGGCCATAGGACCGAAGAGCGCACACAACTGAAATAGGAAGTAGGTGGACTATTCAACGAAGGTCGCCTCCGAGAATTACTCAGTGATAGAGCCAAAAATCATTTCAGTGAAATAGACGCCAACAGGAAGAACGAGCAAGAAGAACCTCAGCATGTTATCCACATGATCATCGGCGGGGTCGACGTCCCACAAGGACCTATATTCAAACGCGCAAAAGTATCGGTCACAAGTGAGAAACGGACTCGAGACTATGTGCCCGAAGACACCCTCTCGTTCAACGACGAAGAAGCAGAACGCCCTGGTAATTTCTATTTTGCTACATAAAATTTAAGTTAAACGTGTTCTCGTGGATCCAGATAGCTTAGCAAACATAATCAGATCGAGGGTCGTAGAGCAGTTCGGCCTGCTAGACCAGATTGTATCTGCATCACGAGTCCTAAACGACTTCAACATGGCTAGTGAAACAACAAAGGGAGAAATAATATTGTAAATGTGGCCGGGACCATCCAAGACACAAAATTTCATGTCATCGAAGGCGATATGAGGTACAATGCACTGCTCGGAAGGCCATGGATCCACAACATGAGGGCAGTACCGTCGACTCTTCATCAAATGATGAAGTTCCAACAGTGGATGGATTCGAAATGATTTATGAGGAACAACACGTGGCAAAAAAGATGTTTGCAGTCGACGAGGTGACGCCGATACCAGCACCTTTGACTTCAAAAAAGTCGAGCATCAAAGATAAGCAACATGACAAATAGAAATGACCATCCTCAGCCTCGACCGAGTCGGATAAGCAGGTAATCGAAGATGATGGAGAGGATTTTCTCACTCCTCGAACTTTCGTCATTCCCAAAGAATCGGATGCAACCAAATCGATTATTAAAGAGCTGGAACAGGTGATACTCATCAAGTATCTACCCGAACGCAAGGTATACCTGGGAACAGGGTTAACCGCCGAACTCAGGAAAAACTCATTCAATTTCTTATTGATAACATGTATTTATTTGCATGGTCCCATTTAAACATGACAGGAATCTTACCCGAGATTACAACTCATCGGTTAAGTCTGGATCCCAAGTTCAGACCGATAAAACAAAAAAGAAGGCCTCAGTTCGAAGTAAAGCACGCCTTCATAAAAAAAGAGGTAACTGAACTTCTTAAAATAGGATCCATTTGGGAATTCAAATATCCCGAATGGTTAGCCAATGTAGTCGTAGTCCCCAAAAAGGGGAACAAACTTAGAATACGTGTAGATTATAAGGACCTGAATAAAGCATGTCCGAGAGACACTTTTTCCTTTGCCTAATATCTATCGAATGATCGGTGTTACGGCTGGCCACAAGATACTTACTTTTCTCGACACCTATTCTGGGTACAACTAAATCCAGATGGACCTAAAAGATCAGGAAAAAACTTCTTTTATCACTAAGTAGAACTTACTGCTATAATGTAATGTCGTTCGGGTTAAAAACACGGGGGCTATATATCAATGCCTTGTTAACCAGATGTTCGAATAAAAGATAGGAAAATAAATGGAAGTTTACATTGATGATATGTTAGTTAAGTCCTTCACGCAGAGGACAATTTGACTAATCTGCAGTAGACATTCGAAATCTTGAGGAAATACAACATGAAGCTTAACCCTGAAAAGTGTGCTTTCGGGGTCGGCTCAGGCAAATTCCTCGGCTTCATGGTGTCAAATTGGGGAATTGAGATCAATCCCGATAAGATCGAGGCCTTCGAGGAAATCTCCGTTGTGGACAGTGTAAAAGTCGTTCAGAGGCTAACCGAACAGATAGCTGCCCTAGGCCGGTTCATATCAAGATCGTCAGATCGGAGCTACAAGTTCTTTTCCTTACTTAAAAAATAAAAATGATTTTACATGGACTCTGGAATGTCAACAAACATTGGAGGAGTTGAAAAGGTACCTATCGAGCCCCCCTTTTCTCCACACCCCAAAGGTAGATGAGAAGCTATACCTATACTTGGCGGTGTCCGAGATAGCGGTAAGTGTAGTATTAGTTCGAGAAGAACAAGGTACGCAGTTTCCAGTTTACTACGTGAGTCGAACCTTAGGAGATGCTGAAACCAGGTATCCACACCTAGAAAAATTGTCACTTGCATCAATAAGTGCATCTAGAAAACTAAAACTATATTTTCAGTGTCATCCAATATGTGTTATTACCACATATCCCCTTCGAAATATATTGCACAAGCCCGAGTTATCGGGTCGATTGGCCAAATGGGCCGTCGAACTCGGCGAGTACGATATTGAATATCAACCCCAAATGAGCATCAAGTCTAAAATATTAGCAGACTTTTCGCCAACCCTCGTACCCGAAGTGGAAAAGGAACTTTTGTGAAAATCGGGTACATCATCGGGGGGGTATGGACCCTCTTCACGGACGGAGCCTCGAACAAGCAAGGGTCCGTTCTTGGTATTGTTTTGAAACCTCCTACATGAAATGGTATTAGACAATTGATTAAAACTTCCAAACTAACTAACAATAAGGCCAAGTACGAGGATATAATTGCAGGTTACGAGCTAGCTAAAAGATTGGGAGCGGAAGTTATCGAAGCTAAATGTGACTCCCTACTGGTAGCTAACCAGGTAAACGGAACCTTCGAAGTTCGAGAGGACAGGATGCAGAGGTATTTAGACAAATTGCAGGTTACTTTACACTGCTTTAAAGAATGGACCCTGCAGCATGTACCTCGAGAATAAAATACCGAGGTCGACGCACTTTCCAACTTGGAATCGTTGGTCGACAATGACAAAATCAGCTTGCGGACTATCGTCCAACTCTCGAGGTTTGTAATTGAGGAAGGGCACGACGAAATCAATTCTACAATCTTAACTTGGGATTGGAGGAAAAAATACATCGAATATTTGAAGAACGGCAAGCTGCCATCGAATCCCAAGGAATCGAGGACTTTACGAACTAAATCCGCTCGGTTCGCATTAGATGAAGATGGAACATTATACAGAAGGAAATTCGATGGTCCATTGGCAGTATGCTTGGGGACGGGAGATACTGACTATGTTTTGCGAGAAATCCACGAAGGCACTTGTGGGAACCATTATGGCGCCAAGACACTAGTTCAAAAGGTTATCAGAGCATGATACTATTGGGATAGCATGGAGAAAGACTCTAAGGATTTTGTTCGAAGATGCGACAAATGTCAAAGGTTTGCACCAATGATTCACCAGCCCGGTGAACAACTTCACTCGGTCTTCTCCCCATGGCCATTCATGAAATGGGAAATGGACATCGTCAGTCCTCTGCCATCGGCCCCAGGTAAAGATAAATTCATATTATTTATGACTGACTATTTCTCTAAATGGTTCGAAGCAAAGGCCTCCGAGCAAGCCAGAGAAAAAGAAATGATCGACTTCATATGGGATCACATTGCATGTCGATTCTGGATACCTACGGAGATAGTGTGTGATAATGGCAAACAATTCATCGGCAGTAAAGTAACAAAATTCCTCGAAGATCACAAAATAAAGAGGATACTATCGACGCCATATCACCCTAGTGGAAACGGACAGGCCGAATTAACAAATAAAACTATCATCCAAAATTTGAAGAAAAGGCTAAACGAAGCCAAAAGGGAAGTGGAGAGAAAAATTTCCCGAGGTTCTATGGGCATATTAGATGACATCGAAGTCCAGTACCGGAGCACCTCCGTTTTCTTTAGTCTATGGCTACGAAGCCTTAATACATGTCGAAGTCGGAGAGCCCGACGCCAGGTTTTGACACGCAACGGAAGAATCAAACCACGAGGCGATGAATACCAGCCTCAAATTGTTATATGAAAGATGAGAAGAGGCACTAATTCGATGGCCACGCAAAAGCAACGAATCGAGAGGTATTACAACAGAAGAACTAATCTTCGACACTTCAAAGTCGGGGACTTGGTCCTAACTGGGAAGGGCCCTATCAAATCCTCGACATAGTCGGGAAGGGATCGTACAAGCTTGGAACAACGGACGACGAGCCATTGCCGAATAATTGGAACATATCACTCCTCAAGCTATATTATTTCTAAGGTATGTATTTTCCCCTTTTTCATTTACTTAAATATGCGAATGCAAAACTAACTTGTTGCAGGTATCCGGTCCAAGAAATCGTGGCCTCAGGTTTTAAAGTACACGTTGCACTCTTTTTCCTTTAGGCCGGTTTTTATCCCAAATGGGTATTTCCGGCAAGGTTTTTAACGAGGCAACAACTATGTGCTACCTGGGGGTAATTCAACAGTATCCAAGGCTTCTTTGTAATCAAACTGGAATACTGGGGGGCATCACCCTCGGATGTTATGTTAATGGGTCTCGATGGGAAGGATTTTGTAATGGGCCAAACGGTCGAATGAACCATGTCCATTTAGATTTGCCGAGTCCCGACAACAAAACATGTACGCATGTATGAATAATACAAAGAAGCACTCTCCTTTTTCTCAAACATCTCATGTTTGAAGTAGAATTTCTATTATACGAGTCAAGTGCTTATGATCTATTGTGCAAAGCTAACACTTGCAAGAAATGGCCCAAGGGACAAGTGCAAGCATACCTCGAACAGTCGGGGACTGCCTACTCGAGCTATCTGAGTTCGAAATCATAAGACCTCAACGAGGCACCCCCTGATATACAGGTCATGGCCATTATACTCGGGGACTAACATTTCTAACAAGTTCGAAATGTTATCGGGAAATAAGTACACGAGACATACCCGAAGGCTACGGCCATATTAAATACTACAGTCATATAAAAAGGCTACGACCAAAATAATACGGCTCGGAGACGTCTGACTTCCGCCATAAACTAAAGGCATTCAAATACATTGAAAATCGGTTAAATAAGGCTACCCTCGACAAAGAAAACAAAAAAGGGCTTCAATAAAATCAGCCCTTAAATAAAAGGCTTCAATAATATCAGCTTTTGAAAAATCCCCAATAGGTATTAAATTATATTAACACAAGCGAGTTACAAAAAAAAAATGGGTTACGATCATTGAACCCTCAAAAAACCCAATGGGTACAAAAAGTACATGCTAAGGCATAAAGAAATTTTCACCAAGTCTTTTAGCCAAAAAGGGAAAAATTATAGCCATTTTAGAGGCCAAATTGGCCCAACTTAAGGAGCCTAAGGGCCTACCTAAAAAAAGCCTAAAGGCCGATTTAAAGAGCCTAAGGGTCAATTTAAAAAGAGCCTAAGGGCCGATCTAATAAGACTCAAGGCCGATACGATTAGAGTTCGAGACCTCGCTCTCACTCAATTCAAACCCAAGGGTTCAGCTATTACGAGCTTAAACAAACGATTGACTACAACTCGAAGATTCACATAAAAGGTATAGCGGTAAGCTCGAAAACATAACAATCTTTGATAAAAACCTAAGGGTCTACCCCATCCTATAAAATTATTCGAGCTTGATTATTTGAATTCGAAAGGAGGCATTCCCGAGACGAGTTCTCAAATAAGTGTCGAACCCGGGGACTTACCTTCATAGCTCGAGGGATCGCCCTGTAAAAACAAAGATCCTACGAGTTTATCTCGATCACAAGCTGAAATGAAGCGATAAAAATCTTTCAGCAAGAAGAAAAAAACATACAAGGGACATGAAAGAAAAACTCATGAAAGCATCAAAGGAAAATTTTTCATTAAAATAAAAAATATATATGTACAAAGAACCAGCCAGGGCCTTCCAAGAGAAAAAAAGGAAAAGAAGTTACAATCTAGTTATGATCGGGGCTAGCCCCCTCAATATTGGCCTCCCCCCGAGCAGCTTCTTCGGAGGCATATTCTTCAATGACCTCACTTTCGTCTTCTTAATTACCGGACACCCCATCATCATCGAAAGAGACGAGTTGCCTGTCTTCAACCTTGAGATATTTTTCCCAAGCAATCTCTTCGGAGAGGTCAACACCTCGAGCATAAATTTCCTCGAGGGTTTCCCTCCAGGATCGGCACTTCGTCAAGTCTCTGGTCCACTTCTTCCTATTGGAAGCTATCCTCACCTGGGTTTGAACAACTATGTTGTCACCCCGGTACACGCCTATGGATTTGTCCGCCTTGACTTTAGTATTTTCAATCTCAGGCTTGGCCTCGCTGAGCCCGGCTTCGAACTCTTCGACCCTTTTGGCTTGAGCAGAACCTTTTCCTCTAAGGTCCTGGAGTTGGGCCTGCGCCGAAGATAAGTTGGCTAAAGTTGCTTTATTCTTAACAGCAAGACGGTCCATCCTAGCTTTCCACCGATCGGAGTCGATCTTAACTTGGTCGACCTTCGCCCGAAGAAGACCGATCTTGTCCACCTTCTACTGTAGCTGAGACATTGAAGTGTTAGCTTCGACAGTGGAGTCAATTCCATACTGTATCAATAAGGCGGTTACCTACTTTTCCAACTCGGCCTCCTCCTTATGAGCCTTGGCCAGACTCGCTTGAAGATCCTTTATGACCTCGTCCTTATGGCCACAAAGAATCTTCAGAGCGTTCCTCTCTTCCGAGACTCTCTGAAAATCGGCCTCGCACTGACTAAGGTTAGTTCAGAACTTGGCAAAAGCCTATACAAAGAAGATGAACGCAAGGTAGAAAGAATAACCCTAGAAAAAAGATGAAGGGGAATGACCAAAAAAATAACAAGCACCTAACTTGGAAAAAGACGTTGAGCTTCCTCCATGAGGATCGAAGCATCACTGATATCGTAGGCATCATCGACCCCATGAAGCAATCCTGAAAAATATCACCAGCGCTAGAAGCTCTGCCAATATCGGGGGTCTTTAGCCTTTTGGCGTCCCTTATCGCCCCTTCAAAAAAGACCGACATGGAAGGCATTTGACCTACTGTCATGGCTTCGAGTGAATCGCTTCGAGCGCTCTGTTCGATCCCCCTGGTCTTAGAACTGGCCCTTCCTGGTGTAGAAGTCGATGATCGAGACACCGTCTCGACCTCAGGAGATGTGGGGATCACCCCCGATTTTATTTTCAAAGCCCCCTCGACGCGAGGCTCGGTTGCAGCAGGCGGTAGCCCAGAATGCAAAGCAACCTCGATAGCCTTTCTAGGGACAGCTATCAACACCGAAGATCCTTCTTCTTCATGCTCTTCGTCTTGGTCCCTCAGTGTTTGGACCACGTCCACCGAGAGGCCAACTATTTTTCTCCTCAACCTTCGAGGTTTTGGGTTTGGAGACCTTGCATTGCGAGGGATTTTTTCCTTTCTTGTCCTTTTTTGGCCTCGAAACCGGAGATGTGGCTTCGCCACCTTCGCTCGAAGGCCTCATAATGGCATATTTGGTCAGGCCTGCATAAACAGAAGATCAATAATGGAGAAACAGAGTAATTATTTCGAAATACGTACGAAGGGACCTTACCATGGTTTTTGGCCTCCCATGCCAAATCCCTTCACACTTGTTCAACACGAGTTGAAGTGGAGGCAAGCTTGTGGATCCTGTCTTCGAAATTGGACACCGCCTTGGGCATCCAAGGGTTGGATGCATGGTCAAAGAAGAATGTTAGACAAGATCAAAAGAGACACCGAATCTCACTTATGTTTGGCTTTCCACTCTTCGGGAAACGACATATTTTCTTCTAGTATTATATCACGTTTCCTCACCTGTATGAATCGACCCATCCAGCCCCGACCTTTATCCTCGTCGATATTTATGAATAGGGATTTGTTTGCTTGGTAGTTAAGCCTGATTAGCCCTCGATAGAGCCGAGGCCTGTATAACTGAATAAGGTGTTCCAATGTGAACTCCAACCCCCTTGGCCTCATTGAGTAGAAAAACAACATGATTACTATGCGCTAGAGTAAGGAGTAGAGCTAACAAAGGGTGACCTCATACCTCTTGTAGAAGTCGAAGATCACAGGGTCGACGGGACCCAATGTGAAGGGGTAAGTGTAAACACTTGAGAAACCCTTCACATGTGTGGTGATACTCTCTTTCAGGCGTAGGAATTTGCACGACCACCTCTGGACCCCATCTGTAGTCCTTCTTCATGGCCTCGACATGGCCCTCGGTAATCGAACACATATACACCGACACGTTTTTGCATCGACCCGGAACCGATGAGGGATTATCAACCTTAAAATCAGTTTTAAGGACACATGGGCAAGGTACGTATTCATGGACGACCGGTTCTACCTGCGTTTTATCGCCGGTCGGCCGGGAGGAAGAAGATGGAGATTTCTCCTTCTCCAATACTGTTTTAGAGGTTTTCGCCATTTGTGTATGAGTGGGGAGTAAAAAGAAGGTTTAGACTTGGCGGCTACGGTGTAACAACGGTGGTTTAGTAAGCGGCGATGAGAGGAAAGCAAGAAGGATTGTGAACTCAAGGGTAGCGATCAAAGCAAAATAAAATTTAAAGCTATTAAGGATTTGTATTTATAGGTTTTAAATGGCGGTTTGGTGCCACCGGCGACCAACCGACGACTGACGTGCATTGATGGTTTTTTGGGAATCGAACTGACAGGAAGTTTTGGTCACATCTATCATTTACGTCACGAGGATGACGCCATGGTCGAGGTATCAAAAAATGGGGCTCAAATCGTTTCTGATCATTTCATTCTAAGAAACGCGGGGACTATCTGTGTACGGTAAAAATCGAGGATACCCGATTCTACGGGTTTGAGGGTATGTCTCGAGAACGATTTGGTATAGAAGCAAGTTCGGGCTCAAAGAATATGAAGATTAAGGGATCGAGATCAGGCTAAATCGACACCACAATAATAGAATCACGAGATATCCACGATCGACCACCTATCTCGGCGAGAATCTCGGAACCGGTAGAACCATTAACGATTAATATCAATCATGTATTTTACTTCCAAAATTAGAGTCATACCTTATTTTGGATTCCTCTACTATATAAAGAGGAACCCTGTTCATTTGTAAGGAGATTATCATTATTATCATCATACGCACTTACCACTTGCACCATTACTAAGAAATACAAAGCACTCTGCTCTTTTATTCGTTCTTAATTCTTTACAGTTCTTATGGTTCATATTACTATTGATGCTCTTACTGTTTTTCGCACTTGATCTCGAGTCTAATCCAGATCGGTATTGATAACTCGCAATTACACGGGTTAGATCATGTATCCTTATAACCACATTAAAGGTTTAATTGTTACTCGTATTTCGAGGTAAATATTAACAAATATAGTAATAATACATCTTAACTAGGCAATATTATACTCTTACCCTAGTTATAATCTATCTTAGATATCGAAATAGGAAATTCATTTTATTTGTTATCAAAATTTGATTCCTCTTGTCACGTTTTAAATTTGTTCCAACTTTTATGGATTCTAATTGGAATTCGCATAACAAGTTAATGATTTTACTTTCTTAATGAAAATTTAGATTGTTCCATTTTTACAACTGCGCACTTATATTTTGGGAAGTCTTATTACCCCTTATCCTTTTTTGAAGTGAAATAATTGCCACCTTGAAGGCTGATGTGGAAAAAATAGTGCACCCACTAACATTAAAGCGCGTGAGAGCTGAAAAAAGGTATAAAAATTGTTGCTTTATCTTTTACCTTTTGCTAAGGACGCTATTAAGGGGTCGTTTAGTTGAAAAACAAGTTATCCCAGAATTAATTATCTCAACCCATCCTCCCATAAGGATAAAAATAACACTATGATCTCGGGATAACTAATCTCGAGATAAGTTATATCGTGACTTTATCCCAACCAAATGTGAAATCATGTTAGATTTATTCTCGAAATTAGTTATCCTTTATTACTCGTACCAATCGTGCCCTAAAATAGTAGAGAAGCTCATCAAAAGGGATTTAGTGTATCAAATACAAGTTCCCAGAGTTCAAACTACTATAAACGTTCCATTTTTTCCCTTTAATTCCTTTAGAAACCTGGTAATATTAGTATCCCATAAATACAAATTTCCCGTTTGGACATGTAACAATCCGACCGATTGTTTTGAGATCTAACACTTCATTCAACTATTTGAAGCCTTAAGTAGCTTCACTTCAGGTATTATGACTTGTACTCGTGGTCGGAATTGAATTTCGGGAAGTTCGGAGTTGATATGGAAAGAAAATTCTTATTTCGGAAGCTTTAGGTTGGAAGGATTGACTAAGGTTGGACTTTTGAGTAAACGATATCGAAATCGGGATTTGAAGGTTCCAACGGGTTCTTATGATGATTTTGGACTTGGACATATGTTCGGATCAGGTTTTGGATGACCCGGGAGCATTTCGGCACCTATTATGGAAAGTTGGCATTTTGGAGGAATTTCATGAATTTGGGTTGAAGTGTATTTTAATGTTAGAAATGTTCATTTGGGATTTCGAGCAGGGAATATCTCCATATTGTGATTCTGGTCTTAGAAGTGCGTACGAATATGGATTTGGAGGCCCGTAGGTCATTTCGGGTCGTTTGGCGAAAGTTGGAAGTTTGACGATAGTGGGCTTTTTGATATCCAGGCCGAATTTTGATTCTGAAAGTTAGACTAGATCTGTAATATCAAACATGACTTGTGTGCAAAATTTGAGGTCAATCCTACGTGATTTAATAGGTTCCGGCATCAGATGTAGAAGTTGTAAGTTCTAAAGTTCATTAAGCTTGAATTGGGGTGCGATGCATGATTTTGATGTTGTTTGATGTGATTTGAGGTCTCGAGCAAGTTCGTGTCATGTTTTGGAATAAGTTGGTGTGATTGGATGGGGTCAGGGGGGGAGGGGGAACGGGGAAGGGGGCTCTAATGTGTCTCGAATCGAGTTCAGACTAATATTGGACCTTGTGGAGTTGCTGGTGTCTAGGCATCTGGTTTACTCTTCCGCGATCGTGAGAGGAGGGCGGTGATTGCGAAGGGTTAAGTGGACTGGTGGAACTTTGTTCTATGCGATCACGTATATGGCGTCGCGTTCGCGGAGGTCGAGCTAGAGGTTCTTCGAGTTTGCATGGGAGCTATCGCGAACGCACTGAGTTAATGGGGTTGGCTTGTTTGGGAAGAATTTTTCTATGCGATCACGTAGTGGGGCTCGTGATCGTAAAGAGAAGAGGATAAGCAACACGATTTCATTCTGGGCATCGCGCCCGCAAAGAGGTGATTCCGAGGGCAGGGTTGTTTGGACTTCGCGATCGCAAGGGTTATTCCGCAATCGCGAAGAGGAAAGACCTGGGCAGTGATGTTTTTAAAAAATGAAGTTTGGCCATTTTCATCTCATTTCCTCCATAGGAGCCGACCTTGGAGCGATTTTGGAGCACCATTTTCATCACCAGGCATAAGGTAAGTGATTTCAACTAGTTGTGAGTTACATACAAGGTTTATATATGGATTTAGACATGAAAAATTTGTGGAAATTTCGGATTTCGAAGAAAAACCTAGAAATTGATATTTTTGGATTTTGACCATGAATGTGGGCATAGAATTGGGAATAAATCATATATTTGAGTTCATAGTGTTATGGGTAATGATTATCTTCTGACTTTTTCGAAATTCGGGCATGTGGGTCCGAGGATGGCTTTATCGACTCTTCGAGCGGACTTGAAAATTGATATAAATTGAATTATAATGAGTATTAGAGTATATATTTATGCACTTTCACATTGATTTACTAGTTTTGGAGCGATGGACATTGATTTGAGTTGTTGGAAAAGCTTTGGAGCGGTTATGGAGCTTCAGAGCGAGGTAAATCTCTTGTCTAACCCTGTGAGAGGGAAACTACCCCTAGGTGATATTAAATTTCCGTGTGCTACTAGTTATGGATTCTACATACGCACGAGGTGACAGGAGTCCGTACGTAGCTAAAGCATGTTTATGTCTGGGTAGACTTAGGATTTTTATCATGCAATATCTGAGTTACTTGAACTTATTTTGTTGACTTAATTAATTGAAAATATGTTTGAACTTGATTTATAAATTTAATACACCTTAGGCCTAGCCTTATCACTTGAATTATTGGTAAGAAAATTGAGAAACGGTAAAGGTTATATTGACTTCATGATCATGTGTTTTATTGTATGTGCGTATCTTGTGATTTGTGAACTTCCTTCCTTTCTTGCGGAGCGGGCCGAACGCCTCAGCAGTATCTCTCGGAATGAGATAAATTCCTTCCTTTCTTGTGGAGCGGTCTGAACGCCTCTATAGTATATGGAGGTTCATCTCTGATTCGTGTCGTTCCACCCACGACAATGTACACACCACTCTGGATCGGACCGAACGACCTCAACAGAATCGTGCGTTATACCGTTAGTAGTCTGAATATTAACAAGATAAACTTTTCACTGACACTCGGTATTTTATAGTATTTCTTATCTGACTGGTATTGTCATTTAGCATTTATTATGAGAGAATGAGGTATGATACATGATCGATATATTTATGCTTAAAAAGAAATAATTGGAACATTATGAAACTTCAAATTTCTCCCTTATTGCTATGTACTTTAAAATTGTATGACATATCTTATTATTTACTTAATTGGACCTCTAGTAAATTGTCGACGTCAACCCCTCGTCACTAATCCTCTGGGGTTAGGCTAGATACCACCCACGACAGTGTACACACCACTCTGGATCGGGCCGAATGAGCTCAGTAGAATCGTGCGTTATACCGTTAGTAGTTTGAATATTAACGAGATAAACTTTTCACTAACGCCCGGTATTTTATAGTATTTCTTATATGACTGGTATTTTCACTTAGAGTTTATTCTAAGAGATTGAGGTATGATACATGATCGATATATTTATGCTTAAAAGGAAATAATTGGAACATTATGAAACTTCAGATTTCTCCTTATTTTTGTGTACTTTAAAATTGTATGAAATATCGTATTATTTATTTAATTGTACCTCTAGTAAGTTGTCGATGTCTACCCCTCGTCACTAATCCTATGGGATTAGGCTAGATACTTACTGGGTATGCATTGGTTTACGTAATCATACTACACTTGCTACACATTTTGTTGCAGGTACCTATATACCTAGTGGTCTTTTGGGTGCATAGGCGCGGATGTTGCAGGGACTTACCGTGAGCTACAATTCATGTTACGATCCGCAGCCTGTAGAGTCTCCATCAGAGTTATTCATGTTCTCCTGTCTAATTTGTATTCCGGATAGATGTTGTATTTTATTATGTTTCCTAGTTGATGCTCATGCACTTGTGACACCGGATTTAGGGGGTTCTTACGGGTTTTTCGTAATTGTAATTACATATTTACTATGATTTTTCCCTAGTAGTTATATATTATGTCATTAGATTAATGAAGATTTTGATTTTGGAAGTAATAAAATGAGCAAATAAATGGATAAAGCAATGTTGGCTTGCCTGACGGCGGCGTTAGGTGCAATTATGACCTATAGTTGATTTTGAGTCGTGACAGCTTGGTATCAGAGCATTAGGCTCACTTGGGTCTCACGAGTCATGATCAAGTCTAGTAGAGTCTTGAGGATCGGTACGGAGACGTCTATACTTATCTTCGAGAGGCTATATGGTTGTTAGGAGCACTTCCCTTCTTGATTCCTCATCGTGCTATTTGATTCCTTTGAGGCTTATGCCTTGATTTCCTTCCTACTCATTCTTATGCGACTCGAAGCGCTTGTTATCAATTGGGAATCGAGGAATTGTAATTGTAATACAATAGTGGTGCAAGATGTTTCTCCCTTCTTATTGGATTGGGCTAATGTCGTCACCTTGCGGAAGGGTGTTCTGTCGTTTCAGCTTAGTATCAGTATTTCCTATGGTTTTGAAGTTGGGCACTGATTGTTTTGATGATTCTTGTGCTACTATCGCATAGTGTTGGTGAAATGGTAGTGTGCTCGTCTATGTGATGGGGAAGTGAATGACTCAAAAGGAGGTTCTCCTCAGTGTATTATTCAGAGTTCGACATTCTATTTCCAGCATAGGTAAGGCAATCGGACTATGGATGTTTAGGTTTGGGATAATGGAGTAACGAGACTTGGTATTTACGAGCGTGGTGGAACTTTCTTCTATGATGTAGTGTCATTTTCCTTGTTGAATGTGTTAAATTCGCCAGTGTTATGGTCTTCTTCAACTCGCCTTCGGGGCACGATATTGTGAAATGGTGTTAGAGTAGCGATTGTCAGAGATCATGGTGTGCAGTGGTTCAGAATCAAATCGGTGTTCCTAATGTTGATGGCTCGAGAAGGATGATGTTCAGAGAGGTTTAGAGTTGGTAGCGATCTATTGGTTCAATTTCTACGGAGATGGATTTTGTTTTAAGGCAACAACTGGGCATTTATGAGGAAGGGCATGTGGGAGGTGTCTTGTGGTGGTTAAATTTCTAGAAGGCCAATGTGAGAAGCATAAGTCTAGTAGTTTCTTAAAGGAGAGGGTTTAACCAAAGTGAGAGAGTGACAGAGTAGAATATGGGTTCTGTGGTAGAATAGCCACACACCTTGAGGGATGTTTAGAGCAATTTGGGAATTGTGATGGACAGTGACTAGGATCACGAATTTTATTTGGAAACATGACTTCGAGTTTGGAATGTACTGACGAACTTGTTCAGTTGGTGAGTGAGAACGATCTCATGAGGGTTTACTGATTTCGTAGTAATCATAAGAAGATTTCGGTATGGAATTTCCATAGGTTGGTTATCTCCTGTGAGCAAGTTAGTTGTTGCGTGGTGTTGATGAAGCTTTTACGAAGAATTCTACTGGCTATCCAGTAAGAGGTCGAATATGTGAATGTGGCTAGTGATTCAGAATGTTCATGAAATGTCTAATAGAAATATTTCGAGAAACTTGGCGAGTGGATTGTGCGGGATCATGGTAATTGGGAAGGACGAATCTTGGTGGGTTCGAGGGATATGAAATTGGAGCTTCAAGATAAGTGTGGGAGCCCCATCGTCTATGGTTGGATCACGTAGTTGTTTGCTTGTGCGGTTTCTGGTCATCGATGTATTGGTGAGGTATCGTGACTAAGGAAATAAAACATCAGTGGTAATTGGAGATAAGGAATTGAGGACGGTGTTCTATATTTGGCCTTATCTATTCATGTTCAGATTTTGGGAAGACTCAGAGTTTATGCTTCTTATGGGGGTTATGTGCAAGGAAAGGAATTCGGTCGTTGCTTATTTGAGAAGGTGTTCATGTGCTAGAAGGGCTTCGGAGCTTGATTATAATCGGGGACAAGTCATAGTGGGTGACTCTCAACAACGTCCTAGTGGGTTCAAAAAGAATTTAAAGTGTGGTGCCTAAGGATTTTGAGTTCGTGGCATGGTTTTGTATAGAGATTTTGTAGTGGATTATGAAAAGGGCTTGGAGTATTCTACATTATCATCGGTATTTGTTGTAGCATTGGAGGAATGGGAAAGAATAACTTCGGATTCATAGAGGAATTATCAGAATGTGTGTGCCAGTTGAAGATGCGAATGTGCGTACAAGGAGTGTATGAGATGGTTCGTGGGTTTTGAGACATCGTGGTCTCGTGAAATGGGGTCACTCCGGATGAATTAAGATTGAGTTCGTTATGTTTTGAATGGAGCTATTATTATTTCTAGAGCAAGTATAGAGTATATTTGAAAAAGCTAGGTCGGTTAGTAATGGTTGAATCAGCATGATTGTGGCAATGATCAGTTTCTTCAGCGTGAAGTTATACATGTAGTTGTGGTTGTACACTTGGGCTTGAGCGCCACCACCACTTGGTTGATTTGGGAGGTATTTGATTTGAATTGCCTGCTATGTGTAGATAGATCCCGAAAGATTTATGATGGTTTAGACCACTGCTTGAGGATTATATTCTCTGCGGTTATGGGAATTCAGTCGCGTGGAGCAATGGTTCTCCTGAAATGAGTTAAGTGAAAGGTTTCCATATTATGGAGTGTTTATCCTAGTAGTGGTTCAGGATATATGATGGAATTCTTGTACTCTAGCGTATTGGCATGTTAGGTGCAGTGAGCAGCATGAGAATTAAAAGTTGAGGACCAATGTTGCGGTTCGGTGTTAACAAGAATGTCAAGAGCTTGGATGAGCAGGAAAGAATTTAGATGTTTAGATAACCTGGTATTGTCTTAGCGTCACCTAAGAACGGTGTCATGTGTAAGAGGCTTTGTGTACTGATTTGCCGATTCACGATTCGGTTTGCAACATTGTATGGCCGGTGATATGGATGTGCAAACTTTGGTACCTGGTGTGGGAGGTTGTGGGGGCATGTCCCTCGGGAAGATTGTATAAGAGTGACATGTAGTCACTTGGTTGATTAAAGATTGAAACCAAGTATGGGATTATGGTACTGTCGGTAATGTTAGAGAGTTTATACCTGAGAGGCATTATATTCCTGAGGTTGTGGACCGTGTGAGTTGTTCCGGAATGGACAGTTGTTCCTATGTGTCATGGAAAATTTTTATTGTGGAACCTTGAAAGGTCATTATCCCAGTGCGGTACGATCAGAATTGTCTTGAGGTCCGTGGATGGATCTAAATGTGAATGTGTGCTCTATATCCAGTCGGATGTGTTCATTTCAGCATAACGTTGCTTATGCAGGAGTCTTCGAGCCTTGGATGTTATTTCCCTTGTCAACCGTTCTGTGTAAACTATATTGTTTCATGTAGGTTGTGAGACAATTTGATTATTCGCACGTGTATTGAGATCCCATGAAGCTTGTGGTATTGTGAGAGCAGGATGGCTCTCGAGATACAGGTCATTTATTGCACCTTAGTTGTGCTTGGGTTTTGTAGCATACGACGCTATTCGTCTCCCCAGGATTCGTATTGTGCACTTGGCGTGCTTGTGGTTGATATTCGAGCATTTCGTGAGTATAAACATTACGGCTTGATGTGTGTTTTCTTTTGATCGTTATGTGCGGGTGAGGTGGCACGCTGCCACGGGTATATTGTTTGGATCGGGTGGCACGCCGCCACATATATATTGTTTGGATTGGAAGGCACGCCTCCAGGGGTATGTTATGTGGATTGGGTTGCACACTACAACAGTGTCACATTGGATTGAGTTGCGCGCCGCAACACTGAGATGTCAAGCACGGTTCCTTATATTTATTTTTGAGTAATCATGTTTCTTACCTTTGAGAAAGGCCCATCGTATTTTATGGTTGTTCTATTCGTTACGTGGGTTGAGTAGTTCTTTCTAGAGTTTTTTTTTCTTACGTATCACATTCGAGTTTGTAGCTTGTTGGTGCATTGTGGCATCATATGAAATCTTAGATAGTGTTTGCGGTGGCTTATTTCCGCAATAGCTTATACTGGGTGAGATGAGATTATTGGACCTGGGTTCTGTGCAATCAGATTTATATAAGGCATATTAAGGGGAAAATATCATTATTCAGTTTAGAATGAGGTAATGGTTCTTGTGAGGAGGAAAGACTCCATAATTTATGATTCGGTAGGTGGTTATAAGTTTCTACACCTCTCTTCCATCGTGGTAGTACCGTGAGAGTTGGAACAAGGCTTATATATGAGGTGTACTACGGGCTTCTGATCAGTTGAAATTTCAGTTGTTGTGCTTAGGGGAGATTACCTTGGACGAATGTGTTATGTCTTACATGGTGTGATTTCGGTGGAGGAGCATGGTCACGTTAGGTTCGATGTCTAGTGATTGATCCGGTGTTCGTGTGTTAGATTTCGGTATCGTGGAGAATTCTGGATGTTGGAATTTGGTTCTAAAGCTTGTTAGCTAAGGTAGCAGGACGGATCTTTAGTCTTGCTCGAGCTTATGTGCTCAACTGGGTTGTGGTAGCATGAGTATGTGCACGAGGTGTTAGACAGTGATTTCAGACAACTCCAAAGTAGTTCTTTGCACGTTCGGGGACGAACGTATGTTTAAGTGGGAGACAATGTAAAAATCTGACCAGTTGTTTTAAGCTCTAACTCGGCGGTTTGAATCCTTGAGTAGCTTCACTTCAGGTGTTATGACTTGTACACATGGTCGGAATTGAATTTCAGGATGTTCAGAGTTGATTTGGAAAGAAAATTCTCATTTCAGAAGCTTTAAGTTGAAATGAATGACTATGGTTGGACTTTGAGTAAACAACCTCGGAATAGTAATTTCAAGGTTCCAACAGGTTCTATGATGATTTTGGACTAGGGCGTATATCCAGATCGGGTTTTGGATGACCGGGGAGCATTTCGCCACCTATTATGGAAAGTTGGCATCTTGGAGGAATTTCATGAATTTGGGTTGAAGTGTATTTTAACATTATCGATGTTAGTTTGGTATTAAGAGCCTGAGAATATATCCATATGGTGATTCTGGTCTTAGGAGCACATCCGAATGTGGATTTTGAGGCTCGTAGGTCATTTCAGGGTCGTTTGGCGAAAGTTGAATGTTGAAGGTTTTTGGAGGTTTGATCGGGAGTGGACATTTTGATATCCGGGTCAGATTATGATTCCAAAAGTTGGAATAGGTTCGTAATGTCAAATGTGACTTGTGTGAAAAAGTTGAGGTCAATCGGACGTGATTTGGCAGGTTCCGGCATCGAATGTAGAAGTTTGAAGTTTTAAAGTTCATTAAGCTCGAATTGGGGTGTGATTCATGAGTTTGATATTTTTTTGAAGTGATTTGAGGCTTCGAGCGAGTTCGTGTCATGTTTTAGGACATGTTGGGGTGATTGGACAGGGTCTCGGGGCCTCGGTGTGTCTCGGATTGAGTTAGGACTAATATTGGACCTTGTGGAGTTGCTGGTTTCTAGCATCTGGTTTACCCTTCTGTGATCGCGAGAAGAGGGCTGCGATTGTGAAGGGTTAAGTGGACTGATGGAATTTTGTTCTACGCGATCGCGTATATGGCATCTTATTTGCGGAGATCGAGCTGGAGGTTCTTCGCGTTCTCATGGGAGCTATCGCGAACGCGCTGAGTTAACGGGGTTGGCCTATTTGGGAAGAATTGTTCTATGCGATCGCGTAGTGGGG
This sequence comes from Nicotiana paniculata, assembly GCA_005239505.1. Classification (NCBI taxonomy): domain Eukaryota; kingdom Viridiplantae; phylum Streptophyta; class Magnoliopsida; order Solanales; family Solanaceae; genus Nicotiana; species Nicotiana paniculata. The sequence continues at coordinate 27,701 of ML346299.1, forward strand.
CTCGCGATCGCGAAAGAGGAAGGTTCTGAGCAACTTGATTGCGTTCTAGGCATCACGTCAACGAAGAGGTGATTCTAGGGGCACGGCAGTTTGGCCTTCGCGATCACGAGGGTTATTCCGCGATCGCGAACAGGAAGGACTTGGACAGTGATGTTTTAAAAAACAGGGTTTGGGCCATTTTCATCTCATTTCCTCCATAGGAGCCGGACCTAGGAGCGATTTTGGAGTACCATTTTTATCACCAAGCATGAGGTAACTTATTTCTACTAGTTGTGAGTAACATACACGATTTATATATGGATTTAGACATGAAAAATATGTAGAAATTTGGGATTTTGAAGAAAACTTAAAAATTGATTTTTTTTTATTTTGACCACGAATTTGGGTATGGATTGGGAATAAATCATATATTTGAGTTCGTAGTGTTAGGGGTAATGATTTTCTTCGAAAATTTTCGAAATCCGGGCACGTGGGTCTGAGGGTGACTTTATCGACTTTTCGAGCGGCATTGAAAATTGTTATAAATTGAATTATAATGAGTATTACAGTATATATTTATGCACTTTCACATTGATGGACATCGATTTGAGTTGTTGGAAAAGCTTTGGAGCCGGTTATGGATCTTCAGAGCGAGGTAAGTCTCTTGTCTAACCCTGTGAGGGGGAAACTACCCCCTAGGTGATATTAAATTATCATGTGCTACTAGTTATGGGTTCTACGTACGCACGAGGTTACGAGAGTTTGTACGTAGATAAATCATGTTATGTCCGGGTAGACCTAGAATTTTTATCATGCAATATCTGAGTTACTTCAACTTACTATGTTGAATTAATTAATTGAAAATATTTCAAACTTGATATAGAAATTTAATGCATCTTAGGCCTAGCCTTATCGCTTGTATTATTGGCAAGAAAAAATTGAGAAATGGTAAAGGTTATATTCACTTTGTGCTCATGTACTTTATTGTAAGCGCGCATCTTGTGATTCGTAAACTTCCTTCCTTTCTTGCGGAGCGGGCCGAACGCTCAGCGGTATCTCTCGGAATGAGATAAATTCCTTCCTTTCTTGTGGAGAGGGTCGTACGCCTTGGTAGTATATAGAGGTGCATCTCTGGTTCGTGTTGTTCGACCCTCGGCAATGTACACACCACTCTGGACAGAGCCGAACGACCTCGGCAGAATGGTGCGTTATACGGTTAGTAGTCCGAATATTCATGAGATAATCTTTTAACGAACACCCGATATTTTATAGTATTTCTTATCTGACTGGTATTGTCACTTAGCATTTATTCTAAGGTATTGAGTTGGGATACATGATTGATATATGTATGCTCAAAAAGAAATACTTTGAACATTATGAAACTTCAGATTTCTCACTTATTGTTGTGTACTTTAAAATTGTATGAATTATCGTATTATTTCTTTAATTGGACCTCTAGTAACTTGTCGATGTCGACTCGCTGTTTGTCAAGCTTTCAAAGTTAGTAGTGCTTACTATTTTCTTACGAAATTAGTTTAGGAGTTAAATTATCTGTTTAAGTTTTTAGGAAAAATTAAATTATTCTGAGCCGTCAAAGAAGATTTTCTAGTAGAAATGGCACATGGTAGCCACTCTAAAGGGTTACTATTTAGAAATTAGTCAATGCATTCTGAATTTTAATTTTTTAGTTTAATTTTCGAGATAAAAATATCCTTAATTGTCCCGAAGTTAAGATTTTTAGTTTAAAATTACAAGATAAAATAAGTACTGGCTAATCTTTAAATAGCATCCCTGAAAATGTGTCACGACCCAAAAATCAACCATCGTGATGGCGCCTATCGTGGAACTAGGTAAGCCACTACTCAACATAACAACACGGTAAAAACTTTGAAAATAAAGACGAAAGCAATTAATTGAAGAAAGCCTTTTTGAAATAGAAATAATCGGAAATACGATACAATCTATCTCAAACCGGAGTGTCACAAAGTACATGAGCATTTATACTGGAATACAGTTTACTACAATGTCTAGGGAATAGAATTGAAGCACAGATAAAGATAAAGAGGAAAAGTGAAGGCCTGCGAATGCCATGCAGCTACCTCGATATTCTCCAAATCCTGACTCCTCGATCAACGGCCGGCATGACTCGAAGCATCTGGATCTGCACACGAGGTGCAGGGTGTAACGTGAGTACAACTAACTCAGTAAGTATCAAGTCCAACCTTTGGACTAAAAGGTAGTGACAGACTAAACCGATACAGTTAAAATAGAAATAACAGTGCAGAAACATAGGCATGCTTTCAAGTTGAATAGATAGTTCAAAATAGTAAAAATAGATCAATTCTGAATAATGTGAAGGATATAACTCTTCGCCTACTACATGCTAATGCACATATTGTATGTGATGCACTATACTGACAGCCTCATGTGCTCACTGTCTCAAATACTCAATCACTCGGTACTGTATATGGCCCATACGACCCAGGGAAGATCCATTCCAGAATATATACATCACTGACCATCAGTCACCCAGTACCGACGAAGGCCAATCCGGCCCGTGGAGAAGATCCATCTCCAGGTATCAAATGCTTCGGACAAGCTCCATGTCCAGGGAAGATCCATCCCTCAATAAAATGCTCACTAGGGGTGTGTACAGACTCCGGAGGAGCTCCTTCAGCCCAAGCTGTATCATAAATCAATATAACTGATGTAACGTGCAGTCTGATCCCATAACTATCACCATAATCAGGATCTCAACCTCACTCAGTCATCAATCTCTCCAGTCTCACTCACGAGCTCACAATGTCATGAAACTAGCCCGGAACCATTGATATGATGTATCAACAAATAACAACAGAGACTGAGATATGATATGAAACACATGAATATGACTAAGTACAAAATATCAGTAAAATCAACAAGATGACAACAAAAAACGATCAGTATGGGTCCCAACAGTACCATCATAAAGCCTAAACATGATATCTATCATGATCGACAACTCAATTACTTTATCACATGATGGAAACACGGATGTCAACCAAATAGAACCACTACATAGTGCCATGCAATCAACCAGGTAACCATTCCCACGATGCACACCTGCACGCCCGTCACTTGGCATGTACGTCACCTTAATACGTATAACATAACACATAACTCGGGGTTTGGAACCCTCTGAACCAATTTGAAAGTGTTACTTACCTCAATCAAGGCAAAACTCTACTCCAAAATGCCTTTGACTCTCAAATCGGTCTGCAAACGTTCCGAATAATCAGTACAATACAACTAATGTAGGCTAAAGGGATCAATTCCAAGAAAATACTAAATTATAGCCAAAAATACGAAATCGGCTCAAACCCGGCCCCCGATCCCACGTCTCAAAATCTGACAGAAGTCAAAAAACCCGAAATCCCATTCACTCACGAGTCTAACCATATCAAATTTACTCAAATCCGATAACAAATTCCCATTCAAAACCTCAAAAATCTAACTCAAGGCCTCTTCCTCTTTTCCCCCAAATTTTCCACCCTAAATCACAAATTAAATGATGGAATTAAAGGCATAATTATGGAATTTAGCTAAAGCCAAGTAAGAATCACTTACCCTAAGAAACTCCTTAAAAATCCCTTCAAGAATTGACCAAATCCGTGGTCTTTAGCTCAAAATATGAAAAATCGGTGCGAACCCTCCTTTTTGAAATTTAACACTGCTGCCCAGATATTCCTTCATTGCGAAGGCGACCATTCTCTCGCATTCGCGTAGACCAATCTGACTGCCTCTCAATTTAACCATCACGAACACGACCACATCTTCGCGAACGTGAAGCTTTGCCAACACCACTCTTCACGAACGCGACCCCTACCCGCAAACGCGTAGGCCATGGGCCTGGGGTCCCCATCTACCTCAACATCTATTCGCGAATGCGACACCTCACACGCGTTCGCGATGCACACACAGCCATACCTTCGTGTTCGCATCCTACTCTTCGCGAACACGTAGAACAAAATCTTCCAGCTCACAAACACCCTTCACGAACGCGAGGCTTCTCTCGCGAACACATAAGAGGAAACTAGAAGAAATGCACCAGTAGTTATCAGCCAACAACCTAAGTCTAAAAATTATCCGTTAACCATCTGAAACTCACCTGAGGCCCTCGGGACCTCCACTAAACATATCATCAAGTCCCAAAACATGATACAAACTTAGTCGAACCCTAAGATCACCTCAAACAACATCAAAAACACGAATTATACACGGATTCAAGACTAATGAACTTTAAAATTTCAAAATTCCACAAACGACGCCGAAACCTATCAGACCACGTCCAATTGACCTCAAATTTTGCACACAAGTCATAAATGACACCACGACCCTATTCTAACTTCCAAAATCCAATCCGACCCCGATATCAAAAGTCCACTCCCAGTCAAACATTCCAAAATTTCAACTTTTGCCCTTCAAGCCTAATTCTACTACGGACCTCCAAATCACATTCTAGACGCGCTCCTAAGTCTAAAATCACCTAACAGAGCTAACAGAACCATCAAAATTCAAACCTGAGGTCGTTTACACATAAGTCAACATCCGGTCGACTTTTCCAACTTAAGCTTTCAATTAAGAGACTAAGTGTCTCAATTCACACTAAAATACTTCGGACCCGAACCAACTAACCCAGTAAGTCATATAACAGCTTTAGGTCACAAAATGAGCATCAAATGGGGGAACGGGGCTCAAACGAGTATAGGGACATACCTGAAGTGATGTAAAGATGAGGATAATTATTCTGCATATCATGATCGATCTCCCACACGTTGCCTCCTCGACCGGCTGACCCCTCCACTTAACCTTCACGGAAACAATGTTCTTTGACCTCAGCTTTCGAATCTGTCTATCCAAAATAGCCACCGGCTTCCCAACATAAGATAAATCCTTGTCCAACTGGACTGAGTTGAAATCCAACTCATAAGACGGATCGCCATGATACTTCCGGAGCATAGAAACATGGAATACTGGATGAACTCCTGCTAGACTGGGAGGCAAGGCAAGCTCATAAGCAACCTCCCCAACACGTCACAAAACCTCAAATGGGCTGATAAACCTTGGGCTCAACTTTCCCTTCTTTTCGAACCTCATAACACCCTTCATCGATGACACCCGTAGTAGGACCTTCTCCCAACCATGAACACAACATCACGAACCTTCCTATCTGCATAACTGGTTTTTTCTGGACTGGGCTGTGCGAAGTCGATCTTTAATCACCTTAACCTTATCTAGAGCATCCTGAACCAAGTTTGTACCCAATAACCTAGCCTCACCTAGCTCGAACCAACCCAATGGAGACCGACACCGCCTACCATACAGAGCCTCATACGATGCCATCTGGATACTCGACTGATAATTGTTATTGTAGGCAAACTCTACAAGTGGCAAGAACTGATCCCACGAACCCCCGAACTCCATCACACACGCACGGAGCATATCCTCTAATATCTTAATAGTGCACTCGGACTGTCCGTCCGTATGATGGTGAAATGCTGTGATCAATTCCATTCGAGTACCCAACTCATGATGTACAGCGCTCCAGAACAGGTATGTAAACTGTGTACCCTGGTTGGATATGATAGATTCTGGTACGCCATGAAGCCTGACGATCTCGCAGATATACACTCGAGCCAGCTACTCGGAAGAATAGGTAGTCATCACTGTGAATAAAATGAGCTGACTTTGTCAGCCAATCCCCAATCATCCAAACTGCATCAAACTTACGCTTAGTCCATGGAAGCATACAACGAAATCCATGGTGATACGCTCCCATTTCCACTCTGCAATCTATAACTTCTGAAGCAACCCACCTGGCCGTTCATGATCATACTTCACCTGCTGGCAATTTAGACCGAGCTACATACTCCACTATGTCCTTCTTCATTCTCCTCCACCAGTAATGCTGCCTCAAGTACTGATACATCTTCGCGACACCCTGATGAATAGAATATCGCGAACTATGAGCCTCCTGAAGAATAAACTCACGCAAACCATCTACATTGGGCATACATAGCCTACCATGCATCCTCAATGCACAATCATCCCCAATACTCGACTCGACTCGACTCAGAAATATCCAATCTAACCAACTGGCTGGCTAAGGCCTGAACATCCAACGCCAATGGCCTTTTTGCTACTGGTAGATATATTAAGCTCCCCAAACTCTCCGCCCGGTAACTCAAAGCATCAGCCACCACATTGGCCTTCCCAGGATGGTAAAAAATAGTGATATCATAGTCCTTAAGCTGCTCCAACCACCTCCGCTGGCGAAAGTTAAAATCCTTCTGTTTGAACTGATGCTGCAAACTCCGGTAATCGGTGTAAATCTCAAAATGGAGACCGTACAGATAGTGCCACAAAATCTTCAAGGCATGAACAATAGCTGCTAACCCAAGGTAGCGGAAGGGGTATTTCTTTTCAAGGGGCTTCAACTGGAGTGAAGCATAAGTAGTCACTCTACCCTCCTATCAGAACACACCTAATACCGATCCAGGACGCATCATAATACAATGTGTAAGAACTAGAAATTGATGGTAGAACTAGAACTGGAGTTGTGGTCAAAGTAGTCTTGAGCTTCTGAAAGCTCTCCTTGCACTCATCCGACCACCATAAAGGAGCACTCTTTTGGGTCAATTTGGTCAAGGGTGATGCAATAGATGAGAAACCTTCCACGAAACGACGATAATAACCATCCAAACCTAGGAAGCTCCGAATCTCCGTGGCTGAGGACGATCTGGGCAACCTCTAAACTGCCTCTATCTTCTTCGAATCTACCTAAACCCTCACTAGACACCACGTGCCCCAAGAACGCCACTGAACTGAGCCAAAAGTCACACTTGGAGAACTTTACATAATGCTTCTCTCTCTTAACCGCTGCAACACAATCCTCAGATTCTGGGCATGCTCTTCCTAGATACGAGAGTACACCAGGATATCATCAATGAATACAATAATGAACGAGTCAAGATAAGGCTGAAACACATTGTTCATCAGATGCATGAATGTTGATGGGGTGTTTGTCAGCCCAAAAGACATCACAAGGAACTCATAATAGCCATATCGGGTCCTGAAAGTTGTTTTAAGAATACTGAGTCCCAAATATTCAACTGGTGATACCCTGACCTCAAATAAATCTTGTAGAACACCCTCACTCCCTGAAGCTGGTCAAATAGATCATCAATACGCGGCAAAGGATACTTGTTCTTGATTGTCACCTTGTTCATCTGCCTGTAATTAATGCACATTCTCATGTACCATCCTTCTTTTTCACAAATAGAACTGGTGCACCCCAAGGTTACACTCTAGATTGAATAAACCCCTTATCAACGAGTTCTTGAAGCTGGTCTTTAAATTTCTTCAACTTAGTGCCATACAATATTGTGGAATAGAAATAGGTTGAGTGCCCGACATCAAATCAATACCAAAGTCAATATCCATGTCAGGTGGCATACCCGACAGGTCTGCAAGAAACACATTTGGGAAATCTTGCACCACCAGAATAGAATCAATAGTAAGGGTCTCTGCACTAAGACCTCTCACAAAGGCCAAAAAAGATAGACAACCCTTCTCAACCATTGATCGGGTCCAAGCCTACCCTACTATTGAGTAGCAACGGTGGTCGATGCAATTTTAACCCAACTAGGTCGGGATCGAATCCACATGGAGTTAATTATGTGGAATTAGGTTTATATATAAGCTAGATGCAGGTTTTGTTTCCAATTACACTTCCAAACATTTGGTTTTGATTTCTACCTTTAACTTTACTCTATTTTATGCATAATTGAAACTAAGGACAATATTTTTGTTGTTGGTTTTCAAGGGTTTAAAAGAGACTAGGGTGGTGACTTCTACCTAGGTGGATATCTAACGGGTAACAAGAATCTAGGGCAAGTTTGATTAGTTGGGGTCGTAATATAGCTATCACACTCGGGTACTCATTCTATACCTCTCAGTAGTTTGAGTTATTTTATCAATTTGTCTTTCTCAAGTCCAAATGGGTATTCATGAAATTCAATTGATATTAGCTCAAGCCGGGTATTACTATATCTAGGTTTAACCCTTTAATTGGGGCTATCTTCTTGAGTTCACCCAAATTCCTTGTTAGCCTAGTTTTCCTAGACTTAGTCCCTCTTTCTCAAGTAGAGACTAAGTCATAAGGGCATGAATCAGTGTTTGCAACCAATAATTCTATAATTCTAGAAAGAACTAGGCTAAATATCACTAACACCATACACATTCAAGCCCGAAAATTCAACACTCATTAAATATGCACACTAGGGTTGGGTCACAACCCTAGCTATGGGTTTAGCTACTCATGGAAATAACAGAAATTGAAGATGAAATGAATATAAAATCCATAATATATGATTAAGGAATGAAAATCTAATGTTAAAAGATGAAACTAGTACAAAATTTCCTAAAAAGGAATATCCAGTTGCCTCAGGTGCTCCTGGAATACATAACATAACCTAAAAATGACAAAAGTTATGCTTACACTAAGCTGAATTTTTCTGACAAAAATACCCCTGCGGAGGTTGTGCAACCGCATAATTTTGAGCGCTGCTGCACTCTTGCTTTCGCAGCTGCATAATTCTGATCGCGGTCCGTGCTCTTCAATTTTAGATCTGGGTTGAGCTGAGTTTCGCGGACCGCATAATTTCAATCGAGGCCGCTCAAGGGACTTTCATGGCAGCACAATTCTGGCGCGGACCGCGTTTCTCTCTTTTGCTCAAATAATCAGCTCTCTGAATCTCAATCGTTGCGGTCCGCGTAATTCCAATCATGGCCGTACAGGGACTTTAGCGGCCGCACATAACTGGTGCGGAACACGCTCAACATTTAGCCTGAAAAATGTAACTCTCTGAACCTCCTTTTCGCAGTCCGTATAAATGTGATCGTGCCGCACAATATTTTTTCTGTCCGCGCTCCAACTTTGTTTGTCCAGACTTGGTTTTTGTTCAATTTTTTACTCCTTTGTGAGTTGATTATGGTTCCTTTGGATCATTTTGAACAATTCCGGCACGCAAGCATATTTCATTAGTTTTCGGAAATACCTTCAAGCATTTTTTGCCTAAAACACATGTAAAAGAGATAAAATAATAGGTTAAAATCCCTACTTATTAACTCCCCCAAACTTAAGCTTTTGCTTGTCCTCAAGAAAATAAGGTAATTCCCACATCCACAAGAAAAAAAGATATTTCAGTTGGCCTAAAGTGAATCCATGAATCATCAATTTGGAATAACATTTACCCTCAACACAAATGAGTTATTAGCAACACAATTTTATGACCTTTTGAGTACCATAGTTCTATGTGACACTGGAGCATCAAGAGTTAACTCAATTCATCAAGGAAGCTCGCTCTAACACATAGGTCATAGTGTAATGCAAACTCCTCCTCCTCTACTCTTCATGAGCAAATCTTAATTTAAAATGTAACACTCAAAACAAGGATTGTGAAGAAGTGCGCTCATCTCTCTCAAAAGAATGCCACAAGTCCATCTCTAAGTACCATAAGCTTGCCCCTTATGTAAATCACCACTAATGTAAGATCACTCAACTTGAAATCATATCGGGCTTTTTAGGGAATGTAATGAAGGCTTTTGGATCAAGGTAAGATTTATCGTCATATGATGGTTTCATGTTTTCTTAAGCACTCCATTTTCTCATTTCGGCTCATACTTTCTTGAGTTTTTGAGTCATTTTATTCTTCCTTAGGGGAACTAGAGAGACACACTGTCACTCTTTCTTGCTCATGACAATCATTTTTCTCGCTTTCTAATCACTCCATTCCTTTCATCATTGCTTTCTTTGATCCATTCAACTTTCACTTTCTTTTTCACATATTTCTTTTTGGCCTTTATTCCTTTTCCTTTTCCTTTTCCTTTCCTTTCCTTTTCTTCATTTCTTTTTCTTCTTTGTACCTTTTATCACATTCAATTTCCTCGTCTCTCCTCCAAACTTATGCTTTTGCAAATTGTATCAAGAATGCTAAGAAAAGACCGGGTGCCAAGAGGCGGTCATTATAAAATGGATAAAAGCTTGTAATGTGGCTATTGAATGAAAAAGGATTAGGCTCAAAGGGGTTAACTAGGGATATCACATTGGTAGGCTACGAAAGCTTTCAAGTTTAAAATTGGATCAAGGAGAACCTACAATCATTTCTCAAGTCGAGATACACTTAAAATTTTGTCTAGACAAACATTCAGGGCGAGTTCTAGACTTATTGGCATGGAACTTGGACTTGCAGTTCAATACCTCACCTCTCAAGATACTGCATTGTTAAAGAGAACAGAGTCGAGGTCCTAAAAAAATCCTAGTTAAGATTGAAAATCACAAATGGCTCAAAGAAACTACTCGATGATTGTTTTAGTCAACACAAGAGTCTAAAGGTCACAACTAGAGCTATTCTTTGCGGATCAAATTGTTTCTAACCATTAGGTCGAAGGAAAATGTGTTAGTACCAAGTGAATCCTTCTTGAGACACTTTTATTCATTACTAATATATATACCAAAACATAAAGAAAACAGACTCAATCCCTTAAGAAGGTTGTCACGCCATCCACCGTTAGGAAGAGCCGCCCGGTTCACACAACATCCACCTTTGGAAAGAACCGGGGCATTAAGAAAACCAAAGGCTTATTGTTCACACAAAACATAAAATGAATCTAAAAACTTAAAGAGAAGATACTAAAGGAAATAAAAAGTTACGCTGCTAAGGTAAAACAATGAAAGAAGTTATGAAGTAAACTGAATATGTACAAAATGGAGTAAAATGAATGTATACATAATGGAAATGAATACATACATTGAATGGTAAAATTATATACATACCAAAAGTGAAAATAAAGATAAAGAAAAATATTATAATGGTTATTAAATACCAAATGTCATCAAATCAAAATGGAC